>JAMLFT010000906.1:0-35486 GCA_026544285.1 Pachyrhizus erosus | reverse complement strand
GTTTAATTCAATTTTTTTTAAGAAAAAAAAAATACTTGCTTATCTTTACTGATTGACTGAAATAATTTTTAAAAAAAATAGTTATTTAAAAAAAAATCCGAAGCATGCAACCAATGTCTATTTGTTTTCATTATAATAATCTGAGGGTAAAATAATTGGATTCCAAAAATACATTCAACTCAAAATACAAAAGAATTCTTTCCATCAACGTATGTTCACCACCTCATCATCAGATTTTCAAACATAGCTAAAGATGTTATAAAACACGTATTCCATGCAAGTCTCTCTATTCGTGGCAGAAAAACCAAACATGTTTTCTAAATTGAAAATTCATTCATGTGTTACTTGACAGTTTGAGGCTTTCAGGAATAAGGGCTTCGATACTAGAAATGAACTCATTATTCGGTGGTAGTATAACACTACAACCGCATCCCAAAGCAGAAGTTTTAGACACTGTTGTGTCAAGAGCCGAGCAGCCCAAGTACCATAACACAACGGTACGGAAATCAGAATGTTTATGGAGTTCCATTCACATTTTACGTAATTAATTAGAGATCACTGAAATTGGCTATTCAGTTTCTAAAGAAATCAGTGCCTTAAGCTCTCAACTATGTAAGCAGCATACAAGTCCCTGCAAAAGGAAACACATCCATGCAAGAAAAATAAATAACCATTCAAGATTGGTGCCAAGCATCCAAAAATAGACACAAAATTTTAGTCACAGTAAAGGAAAATAGCTCACATAGAGTACTTGATGGCATCAATGGCAGCTTCAGCTGGTAGAAAGTCTTCAACATCAACTTTTTTGTTCTCATTCTTCTTGTCTAGTGTGGCAAGCTAAGGATACAAATAGCAAACCAGGGGATGTTTAAAAGTTATTTAAAAGGTCACCAAAACCTATGGGAGACTTGGAGTGGGTTTGGCAATCCATTAGAAAACCGTTGCACATGTTACGAGATAGCAAATATGAAAGCAAAAAGTTTTTATATTTGGCCTAAAGTTCTTCAGGCTCTATTCTAACAGAAAACCAAACATACAATTTAACTTCAGACATGTGAAAAACAAAACATCAATGTGTATAGTTGTTGATAACTACGTAGTGAGATAAATGTGGTTTATGTATGAGTGCAAAAAACAGGATACAGTCCTCAAAGAATCTTCTGATTTCAGCTAGCCGATGTGGAGGAAGCTCCTTGATGTCCGTGTAATGACGGAACTCAGGGTCATCAGCACAAACTGCTATGATCTTGTCATCCCTCTCACCCTGTAGCAGAATTCATTATAAGATAGTATAATCTTTCTCCAAATTTCTACTTTAATTGGTGGCAAAATTATTCAAATTGTGCGAAGGTGAAAAGCAAGTGAAATATAAAGTGAACAGAAGTTGCAGTCAGATCCCTATAATGGTGTCGACATACATTTAACAATGTTCCTTGCAACCATCAATTTTATTTCTTCGCTCCCAAGAAATGAACCTCCATCTCAATCATAACACTCCCCAAGCTAAAATTGGACTAAGGTTCAGAAAGTAATGGTGACAAATTTCATCATGTCATATCAACTACCAGGTAGGACAATACTTTTATAATTTCAATAGACTTTGATGTTCAATACACTAGCACTGGCAGAGAAGCAAATAAATAATTAACTAATAAGCTCTTAATGGGTAGCCTTTTATTTTATTTTTTCAGAATAGACCCTCACACGGTTCTTTTTCACTGTCCCAATCCAAATGAAAAACAGAAAGCAAGGAAGAGGCAACTTTTACCTGGTCAATCATAGGCATTAGTCCAATAGCACGAGCACGAAGGAAGGAACCAGGAAGCACAGGTTCCTTCACAGAACAAAAGTTCAAATTTTAATACAGTAGAAATTTTGGCTGGAAACAGATATTTCTGTTAAATATCAGGAACAGGAATTTTTTAGCATTGCTACCTGCATTAGAACCAGCACGTCCATGGGATCACTGTCTTCACAAATGGTTCTTGGGATAAAACCATAGTTGTGCGGGTAGACAACTGATGAGTAAAGAATACGATCAACCTAAGTTATTCAGCTCATTCGTTAGTTTGTTAGTTATTCTTCAGTACAGACAGGTAGCAATAATAAATTTGGAAATTGTAAACGAGAACACTACCCTATTAAAAGAAAGACTCATATTTTGTAAATACATCAAGCATATGGAATGGTGGAAGGAGAATGTAAGTAGGAAATGGGAACTACACCTTTATAAGTCCACTTGTCTTGTCCAGCTCATACTTAACCTTACTGCCTTTGCCAATTTCAACCACCTGCCATGGAAATCGATTTATTTCTCTAAAAACAAGAGTTAAATGGAATAATATATTTAGGAAAAATGTAAGATTTGAAGTGTCAGACTGCTAGTGAGATTTCCTTATTTAAGCACAACCTCGTCTCAAGTCATAAAATGATGATTCCATTACCGTCGTATCCTTGTTAAAGCTTAAGTATTACTTATTTAGCTGCATTCACTACATACAAGTACAAAGATTAATATTTGAAGGATTGCCATTTGCCAGAAACAAATTAATATAAGCCCCAAAACTAAGATAGCCATGATGTTGCAAGAAATCTTCTGATAAGGTTTCTCCTAACATTTGCGATTAAGTTATAAAAGAGTAGAAGCTTACACAGTTGAAAACTGCTGGAGCTCCTGGGCCTGCATGTGTACAAAAGCATTTGATAGTTTTCAGTCAAATATTGCTACATCAGTGGAAAGATGTCTTATCGAAACTAAAGATGAGCTCCTTCTTCTTCATTGAGAAGAAAACAAACAAAATCGGTTTTCTCTTTTAAAACATAAACCAAAATTTCATAATAATTAAAAGTGACCCCAAAAAAAAATCCAAAATAATTAGGGTCTGTTTACCAATCTCTAAGTCGTGCCAGGGGTGAGCAGCAACGGTTCTCCGTGACAGAGAAGACAGAATTCTTTCGTTGAGCTTAGGGTGAGGTTTACCCGAATTCCATGCACTTGAATCTTCACGGTGAGCCATGCTGACTTACCTACACAAGCATCACAATTATCACACACACAAAAAGAAGAGACTATCAATCCAAATCATTACGATCCATTGCAATCAAAATAATAATCAGAAGAATCCACCTCAGTTTCTTAAAAGGATTGATTCCGAAAGGCCTATGAATCTATCTGTACGAGATATATAGTCGCATGAAAAAATGATTCGATTAGACGTAGCTGTTGAATAAAAACTAACGAAATTGACGAACATAAAGTAAATAGTGGTTACTTTTTTCAGGTCTATGTACTTTGCATTAGATCGAGAAACAAAAGAAAAAAGAAAAGAAGGAGCATAACAATCAATGAGGGCGATACAGAGAATAAAAAAGGAATCATCAAAAGGAAAGCAGAAGAACAGTAGCATAGTGCCTTATTAGGGCGAAAAGAGTTAAGGAACCTACAGATTAGTGAGTGAGAGAGAGAGAGAGAGAGAGAGAGAGAGAGAGAGAGAGAGAGAGAGAGAGAATGCGTGCGGGCGTTAAACAAGTGAAGAATAAAACGGGTAATGTATCACTCAGTTCAGCGGCGAGTCGTTGAGTGATACTGTGTTGTGTGATTAAAGTTGGTTCCCATCAGACGGCAATGGATGGAGTTGGTAAACGGAATATTTGGATTTCAGACAACGTCACATATCAATCGCCGCTGACTCTTAGGCTGGCTGCTGGCAAAGGATGTTAAGACTGTGCTGGCTGCTGATTAAAAAATTAAATTATTTTTTTAACACTTAAAGATAATTAAAATACGTGTTTAAATTAATATTTATTAAAAATATACGGCATGTTACGTAAAATTAATTTTATTTACAAATTAAATGAATACAAAGTAACTTAAGTAAATAAGAAATTTAAATGTATTTTTCTTTCTTTATATTTCAAATATCTATAAGTATATAATTAAAATATTTCTTTTTAATCTCGTCAATCTGTCGTAACATAATTAATAAATAATATTATTTATTAAATATAAAGTTAAAAATTTCATCCTAAGTTCTTGCATATACAAAAATATCTATGAAAAAAATCATTCTCTTAAATTAAAATCAACTTTCAAATTATTTTGTAAAACTATTCATTACTTTCTCATTTTCTATTTAACTTGACCTCTATTCTCTCTTATTCTTTTATTTATTTTATTTTATAAAAAAATAAAGTCTTTTTTTTCCTAATTTGGAATTAAGTCTTTAATTAAGTAATAATACATGTTAAAATAAAAATCTAGCTATGTCAGGGATATTTGATTCTTAGTGAATGTTGTTGAAAGTTGAGAATACTTGTATTCTTTCTATTTTATTATAATTTTTATATAAAAAAATTATTTAAAAATAATTATTATTTTAATCTTTTAATATAGTATTGATTTTTTTTATTTATAATTTTAATATATTTATTTTAATATTATTGTTGTCTTATATCGTATTCAATAAAATTAATTAAAATTAAGATTAATTTAATGAAAATTTTATTCTATTTCATCTTTTAAATAAAATTTATTGATCTGTATAAAAAATAAGATGACAATTATAATAAAACAGAAAAAAAAAAGAAAAATACGTAGATCGTAGAAGTTAATATTTTTTTATCTTATTTTTATTTTTAAAAATAAAATAAATTTAATATAATTTTTTTTTTAAAATATTATATAAATTAATACAGATGAAATATTATTATTATTTTATATTATATTTAATAAAATTAATTAAGAGTAAGATTAATTTGATAAAATTATTATTTTTATTATATGAGTTTTTTTGTTTGTATAAAAAAATCTAAAATAATAATCTAAAGAAGATAAAGAGAGTAGAATATATTAGAAAATTGTTTGGTTATCAACGTGAAAAAGTGGAGCAATTTTTGTAAAGCTAATGCAAAACCAAACATATTTACAGGGCGTGTTTGAATACACGGTGTCTACCCTTAAACTAAGTAAAAAATAACGGAAAAATGTCACAGCAACATAAGAAAAAGACAGAGTTTTCCCTCACCGTACCTTTACACCGAGCAGACTAATAATTTAGGTCGTGTATCTTTTCAAATTTTGGAGTAGAAAAATTTAATATACGTGCATCCAAATACGCATTTAAAATTTCTGCAGAAAATAGATCCAGTTGATGGGCACAACGTCTACGTTGGCAGACTAAAAAGCATTGAACGAAAGATATACTGGCGACAGTGTTCTAGGACTAGATCCATTCATTCAGAACGCAAAATAAATCCCTACACAAGAAAACATTTTGCGTGCAAGTTGTCTATCTTGACCTATTGATGATTTTGCGTCTTGGAATCCGTAAAAAAATCGATTTTAGGATATTTTTGTTTTTCATTTTGTATGTCATAAGCAACAATTTCTTAAATAAATAAAATATTATCTTATGATAGATAATAAGACAAGAATAAATTAAATAAGTATATAATACATCTTTTTAGATTTGTTAAAAATATATTATTTCTTTAATATAATAAAATATATAATTTTTAAATAAAATTATGTATCTATTTATTTTATAAAATATACATTTACATTATAAAATGTTTATATACACACACCATTATCTATTGTTTCGTTTTGAAATATAAACTGTTAAGACTCCTATTGGTGCGAATATATAAAGCAAAAATTCAGCAGCACCTCCTTTGCAATCTCACTTCACTTCACGAATTAAAAATATTAATCATGATTCACTACCAAAAATTAGTTTAGGAAGTATTAAATTTTAACATGTTTTAGAAATTTATTTCTGAACATTAATGCGTAGACAAAAATATATTTTAGAAATCAAGGAAAAAGTAATTTTAGCATCCCGTAACTATAATAACTATCAATCAATTTGGTCATAATAGCAAGGACCGAATTCATTATCTATTATTCTTATCCGGGCTCAAGCCTTCATATCTATTATCAATTGCAAGAGGTATATTGACTATTTGATGATAATAACAACTAAATTAATTGGTAATGTGAACTTTAGGGATTAAATTAATGGATGATTGCAATAATCTTAGATGAACTTTTTATTTATTTATTTACAATATCACGAAGTTAAGACTCACTATGATCTTTGAGGGTGGCAAGCTGACTTTTAGCTTGAACGGATACGGAATCACGTTCTTCTACTAAAACGTTCATTAGTGCTGTTCATATGATATTGACATTTTTAACTGCGTCTCAGTGAGGATTCATCCTGTAGTGACATCCATGTTAACCTACACATATTGCCGACCTCCAGAGTTTTTTCTGCACATGCTCATGAACTTGGCCACAAATTCTGAAGAGAAGAGCATATTAGCCAATATTATACCCCAAACAACAAGTCAAAACAGGTTATTTAGGGAAGTCATGCATATATATTATGCCTTATGTTACTTTTGCTAGGTAATCTATATGGCTAGCTTAAATGCTATTAGAAGGATTACTAAACCTTACCTTCTAACTTTAGTAAAGCTGTTATTCCTGGTGGGAGTCTTCTGTCCTGCTCATTATAGACTTTGGTTACTAATTTACCAAAAGAAACACACATAAAATGTGGGGTGGAGGGGTTGTCTAGAGTTTTAGGGAAAAATGCACCAAGTTCTCTTTTATAATATACCATCACCCTAAGACAAATTATGGAGGGAGAAACTCACATAATAAGCATGCCAGTAATAAAGCTCCCTTTTTAAGCTGGCCTCAATTCTTTTTAGGAGATGTTCTACGAGTTTCTGCACGTTATCGTTTGAACAGAATGTACTTTATGCACTGGCATTTTGTTAAGTTGAATAAATTATTTATGGCCTCTTATTCATTACCTGGAGAATCAATTTCGGATGGACAAAATCCAAGAGAAGCATTTGAAATTTCCCTCGTATTGAGAGTAAGCTGATAAAACCATAACAAAATTGAAAATAAAATTTAAGCCATGACCTGAATGACAAATTTCAAGTTACAAAAATTGCTACTTATTCTTTCTGCCTTCAAATAAGCCAGTTTTAAACATAATAGAAGTAAAGCATGTTAGTTTTATTCAGAACCTGGATAATAAGATGTTATTAGCTTCTAATTTTCTCTTATAAAACATAAGATAGAAAGAGAAATTTCTTGCCGTGAAAATGATGGATCAGCTAGGATCTCTGCGGCAACTTCTATTACAATTTCCTCCCATCCAATTGGAATTGGTTGTTCTCCTGAAAATGGATAGCTGTCCATCGTAGTACCCCAGTTAGTCCTTGGAGACAATTTTCTGGAAATGTTAAAATAAACATGTTTCCAGTCAGAAGTTTACTTGTGTGCTTTGCATGCTTCAAGAGCCATGATTGCTTTCCTGAGGTTCTGCTTAGATTTTGTAGCAATATTCGCAGCAAAACTCATGCATAGATCAATTTCCTCATTCTTTGCTATCTGAATAAGAACCTCAACAATCTGTATATTTGAAAGTTCATGTGTGTTGATTAATTTTGCTTTTTTGACAGTTAGTTAATTCCTTCTTAGAAGTTATAAGATGGTTGATTTTAATGGAAGGAAAGTTTTATCTTTTCCAAAATTGCAATTTAAGACATCAAAACAACATCTTTAGAAATAAAATGGTCTGAAAATAAAAATATTTATAGAATTGGAAAAAAATTCATGATCTGATATGCTGCAGATTGGTGTTTACTTTTACGTTTTCTAATATTTTTTTATTCTTACTTCGTGAGTTTGAGGAGCATCAACTTCGATAACTTTGAACCGGTTTTTCACAGGTTCAATTATGTCTGCATCATCTTCACAGCAGAGTACTAATTTGCATATATCAGAATAGCGGTCTATGATCCATTTGATAATGTGTTGGATGTTATCTACTGCTTTGTGGAAATCATAAAGAACTATTACTGAAATCAAGAGAACTCAGCCACATTAGCTAGGCTCACATGAAAGGATCAATCTGTTTAGGAAGTTAAATGAAAAAGCACTTAAGCTACTAACCTTTAAAATCAGACTTGAAATTAATATTGCTGACTTCGGGGGCAATCGCGTATATATTGCTAATTTCTTTGATTAATCCCATTAAAGCATATTTGGCATTTGGTTCTGAATTTACATCGAGCTCCATGTGATGAGAACTGGATGTTATTGGAACAGATACTTTCTTAAGCCTTTGGTCCTGTCAATGTAGTAAATACTAAAGGAGATGCAACTTTTGAAATAATAATAATAATAATAATGAATGGCTTTTTAATTTGTACTTATCATATATCAAAACCAATAGGTAGGAAAGAGAGAAATCCCTACCTGAATAGGGAAATGTCTTAAATCATGAGACAGCTGCAAAAGGGTCTGATAAAGTCAGCTTAGAAATACAAAACATATCTGGAAGGAAAATTATTGGAAAAAAAACATACATTACAACACGCATCACCATATATTTCTCGAAGAAGAGCCATTGCTAGTTCTCTTTTACCGGAGCCAGAGGGTCCTTGAAGCAAAATATGAGGACAAGAGCCCTGAGACACCTGAAAAGCAAATTAGCTTGAGTCATAAGTTATACAAATACAAGTAATAATAAGAGAAGAGGACAAAACTTAGATGCAATTTTTTAGGTGATTTTAGTATTGTTCTCTAACCAGAATGGAAGTTTCATCTCGGTAATTCACATATTAAAAATTTGTATTAAATATCAGCTCAAGTTATCAAAATAAAACTCTAATTCTAATTAAAGAATAACATTAAAAACCTAGGGAACTACATCCATGTTTTGTCCATAAGAAGAAATCAAGGGATAAAACGGGAACCATATTTGAGTATTTGAGAGCATACCAATTCCTTGAGAAGTAGAGCTTCTTGTTTGTTGCAAATGAAGCCATTAAGTGAAGCAGGTTGGTGTTTATCTGCCCAGAATTGTTGGAGGCTTTCCACTACCACTGCCCTCTCAATGAAAGAAGATTCGTCAACAGGTCGACGTTCCGGCGATTTTCTCGTGGTTCTACAGTTACCTGTTCTCATGCATGCAAACCATGTATCTTTCTGGTTCCTTTTTCTGTTGGCTGTGAATTTCCTCATGCTTGCACTTGTCTTTCCACTACCTTCGCTTGTTACACTACTTGGCTTCCCTTTGCCACTGCCCTTTCTACTCTTAGCAGCAGAACTTAAACCCGTGGTTGATCGAGACAAATTATTCATATTCGTGTTAAGCTCACCGTTATTTCCTTTGCTTTCGGATGGGATTCTCATGGTGTTCACTGTTGGCCTCGGACTAAAATACTCACACTGTTGGATGCGTCTTGGCAACGAAGAATTCTTCCCTTGAAAGGTATTGCATTCACGAGAAAAGAAAAGGTCACCCGGATGAATGGAATCAGTGCTTTCAAGCACTGATGAATAATCACTAATGGGATCTTTAGATAGCTTCACCTGTGCAATCATTTCGTTGATTTCTCCAACCCAAGGCGCTTTGAAAGGAGAAGATTCTCTTTGTTTCGGAACCATGTCATTGGTTCTCCCTCCATGATTACTCTCTTGAATCCTCAATCTCGGAGCAGTCACAGATCTCTTGTAGTGTGCCTTCTCATTTCTTACCTCCTGATTTCTCCTGAAAGGAGACACGGTTCTTTCAAGGTCAGGTCTCGGCAAGGGACTGATATTTCTCCGTGTATTCAAACCTGTTATGGGTGATGATGAAGCAGCAACATCTTCGGCTACGCGCAGCTTATAGGGTGATTTGCTATTGTGTCTTCTTCGTGGAGTTGAAGCTGATGAGACTTCGTTTTCAAACCTTGAAGGGTGCCTCCTGTGTAATGTCATGGGGCTTTTGTTCATTAGAGTACGTGCTTTTGCTTCTTCTAAAGTGAAGTTTCTTTTTTCTCGTTCATGTCGTGGAATCTCTTGCCACTCTGTCTCTGTGTCTGATGGCTCATAACCACTCCGTCCCTTCTTGGTTAAGTTTGGAGGCTGAGGAAATCGGTTATAGTAAGGTGGCGACTGATCCATTTATGAATAAGGTTGGTTAATTAACCTTGATTACACTCAAGCAGCAAGTAATGAAACTGGTGTTTGAGTTCTTTAAGTTTAGAAACTGAAAGAATGGGGTGGAATCTCGTGAGTGGTAATGATATAGTGACAGAATAGGACGAGTTTGATACTTTGTACAATGCTACAAAAGGGTGTGTTCCATCAAAAGAAAAAAGAAAGAAAGGAAATTAGGGAATAGAAGCGCGATGGTTTCGAAATGAGACACATCGATGACGATAATGACAACATCCTTCTACGTGGGTAGATGAAAAAAATGTGCCTTGTAGCCATTAACGTTTCTGCAGGAGTATATATTATGTTGTCTTTTTCCCCTCTGCCTTTGGGATGTTGTAGATTACAATTTACATAGGAATTTCGAGTATCTTGTCAGGTGCCAGCAATCAGTGACTAGATTACCCAACTTGGTTATCAACGTTGTTCTATCCTGGTCAAGCCTTCTACAAATGAGCTTAGTTAAATTCACCGATAAATTAGATTAAATTAATTATGCTTTTATTTAACTTTATTTTTTTTGTTCATATTATAGACAATTATGCTTTCAGCTTTGTTTCTTACCATGCAGTGATAAACG
The DNA here is from genome assembly GCA_026544285.1 of Pachyrhizus erosus. Classification (NCBI taxonomy): domain Eukaryota; kingdom Viridiplantae; phylum Streptophyta; class Magnoliopsida; order Fabales; family Fabaceae; genus Pachyrhizus; species Pachyrhizus erosus. The sequence goes on along the minus strand of JAMLFT010000906.1, from coordinate 24,894 downwards.
ATCAAGTTTTCTCATTATTCATGGAGGGGGAGAAAAGGGACCAAGAATGTATTGGAAAGTGATGCGCAGCTTAGTTTTAACAATATATTTTTCTTTCTGAGTTTTACCAATAATTATAATAAGGTGACGATGACTTACTTTGCTTTAACGGTTAGATTAGAAAAAAACGAAAAATAAATATATGAAGTAATTTTTTTTAAAAAAAAATATAAAATAATGATAAAAGGAATTGTCTAACTCATCCTAAATAAAAATGTAATGAAATAATTTAATTACACTTGATCAGTGTAATTTCTTACAACCAATCATCTTAAACTACATAAAAGAATTACACCAATAAGATTTGATGAAATTGTTTAATCTCATTTTTATTTTTATGTAAGTTAGGCAATCCCGTGATAAAAATGACAAAGTGATGTTTTCAGCCTTGTTTTATGTAGCAATATTGTGCATGAATGTCTCTTTTCACAAAAGTATCTCAATATATACCCATCTTACTAGCATGATATCGGAAACACCAAAGCTTGCATGAGAAATAAAGTATGTAATTTTAATGTAAATTCAGCTTCGAGGATACAGAACAATAGTGTCAAGTTATTTAATTACTACATATAGTTGTTTCGTGTAAATTTAGGCAAAGAAAGTTCTTGAACATTTTGTTCTTTTTCATAAAGCGTAAACAAATATCATTATATAGACTGTTCATACATCCTCGGGTTTGCACTTAATATGACCGGCGAATCTTCAATATCACAAAGCAAACTATGAATGAAGAGGACGAAGTTGAGTAATAAACAATTTGTTATACAAGTAAGAGTTCAATATTTAGAAGATCTTTTTAACTTGTAGCATAGCAAACAACAGCACAGACTGTTAAGTACAGTAAGGAGGTGAAGACTTGGTAAGGATTCTTTTGAAGAAAATAGATGGCCAACTGGCAAACACAGAAGAGGCCAGAGGCTGTTGTTTTATTGACTTGGGTGGAGGTTTGGAGCAGTTTCTAAATTGCTGATAATGCATTCCTTAGATTTCAGACAAACTGATCCAAATAGTCATCGATTGTGGTGTATTTCACCTCAGGATAAAGTTAGAAGCTTCCAATCCAAAAGAAGGGTCAACTTCAAATTTTGTACCATCCCCCTTTACTAGCATTGAATGGAGAGCCGCCAAGTCTAGGCTATTAGGGAAAGTAGACTCTGCAAAAGGAACAATCACACCATAAAATTAGAGATACTTAAGTTCACTTATATGATGTAACAAAATACTTACGTCCTAAGAAGAAAATTATACAACATTATGGGAGTTAAGCTGAGGACTACCAAGAAAACCAAACATCACATGTATTAAGTATATGATCACATCTTTTATTTATCCTTTATTAAGTTCTTTTCCTGACCAATGTGAGACTAATCACCCACACTTGATTTTTCAACATGCTACATAATGATCTGTGAATTGAACTCTTTCTGATGTTCCAACTCAAGACTCTAGACTAGACAAACAAAACCATCCATTTATAAATCATTCATGTGTTGATGGGTACTAAAAATTCGCATGAGTTGAATTTGTCTCAAAGGAGTTCGTACTGACCTTGGATGTTCTTGATAATTTGATCCTCAGGAGCATAACTTTTTCCCATAAGGAGATAAGCTCGTTGAAGGAGATAGCATAACTTCATAGCTAATTCAACAACTTTGGCTCAAAAGATACGAAGAGCAATCTACAATTAGTTAATTCTTTTATTCTGTAATAGAAGTGTTATGTTATGCATGTACCTTGATGTTTCCCGCTTCTCTTATTGCTGCTATAATCTTCACTTGGTCATCTATGTGATGTCCACTTAATATGAAGATTACAACGTCAACTTGCTTGATTGCCTTAAGCAGACTTGAATAATCAGTTAGATCACCCTACAGAATCAAACCGAGAGATTAGAACAGTTAATTTGAACTAAGCTTGTTCAGCACAAAACTAATTGACTATTTTTATTGTAAGATACAAACATAGAGTATAGTAACTCCGGAACTTTTAAAACTCTCAATAAGGTTTTATTTTGAAGGATGAACAATGGTGTTTTCCCTGATCAAGGCTAACGTGGGGTGTCCTGCTTTTGTGCTTGCTTCAACTAAGAATTTTCGGAGGTATTCTGTGCCTCTGAGGACCAGGATTTTGCTTTTCTCTGCCATGGAATGGAACCAAACTTGAAAATTAAAGCAGCAGTGGATTCGTTACTGTCTTTGATATATTATTAAAATTTGTCTTTGATCAAATTATATTATCATAATATAGTTATTTTTTATTTGATATAATTATTAATTAATTGAAAATAAATATATTTATATCCATTTTTATTTCATTTTAATTATTTTTTAATGATATAAAGAATGTTCTTTTAAATAATTTTAACTTTATTTGAATAGATAAGTTTAGAAAGTAAAATAAAAATAAAATATATTTTTGTCTCTCATTTTATTATAAATTTTATTTTTAATTTTTAGTAGTTTTTATTTTTAATTCTTAATAAATTATTATATTTATTTTTAACATTTTAATATTAATTTTAATTATCAATTGATAACGCAGTACGTAGAATTAATATTTAAAAATTATTTAAATTTTACACAATTTTGTACAACTTTAAATTTTCTGTCTGATTAAAAACTGTTAGAATGTTAAAAAATCAAAATCTCAAATCTCAAATATCAATTTTCTAAAATTACTAAAAATATTAAAAAATAAATATTAAATCTACAAAATTTTATAATTATTAAATTCGTTACAAATTTCAATAAAATTTTTTGGCACATAATTTATACTCGTTACATAATTAATATAAGATTAAAAATAAAATAAAATAATTTATGAGAAACTAAAATTAATAAAAAAAATATAAAAAATTAAGATAAAATAAAGAAAAAATATATATTTTATCCCAAAATAAAAGTAAAAAATGAGAGTATGAATTGATATCTTGGAGTGGCATAGGCCCTACCTCAAAACAAGTCGTGGTTTTGTGCCTTTTGAGTGGTTAACAACTATGTCGTGCCGCTGAAAACTTTGATACCATTTCTAAGAATACTTAAAGTGAAGATATTTAATTTAGGGTTTAGTCTCGGGAGTTTTGAGTAGTTTATACGAAGTTTTATATTTAATTTAATTTTTATTATTGTATATTATAAAAAAAATAAAAGGAAAGATAGATCTTTAACCATTTTTTAGGAGATTTTATCATATCACATCAAGTTTAAGAATTTAAACAAATTTTTATTTAAATAGTGCAATCATTAAATAAGTCTTTCATATTATCTCCCAAAATATTTTTTTATTGGAAGAATTAGTTGCTTATCTAATACAGCTACATTAAATATTTAATAAAAGAGTTTTGTTACTTATAATGATTTTATTTAATTTTAAAAAATTATCTTTTATAAAAAAATACATGTGATCTAAAGTACTGTTTAACTATTCCATCTATCTTATCTTACGTAGGTGAACTAATGCATTTTAAGGAATTCAAGAAACTATCTAAAGTTAATGTTTTTGGATTTTGTGCCTCCTAGATTGCAGTGTTTTTTTTTTCACACTTTAAGAAAACTATCTAAGATATGGACGTTGTTTTCTTCCTTGGTGTATATATTTCCAAACTAATTTTGTTCACAATCTTTATTATATGTTATGACATGGCTAAATATAATTGATTAATTTCATTTTTAATTTTTTTAAGTTTTAGGACAAGGCTTGAAATTAATTAGTATTTTACTTAGTTATGCTTACTTCTGTTTTATTAAGATTATTATTATTATTTTATTAATTATCATTGTTTGTAGTTAATATCGTCTTAATATTTAAAATTACATAATGATATTTTACTTACATAAATGATAATATATCAAGATACTTTACATGTATTTTGTAGGATTCTTATGGCATTATAATGTTATAGTTGTTTATGTTTATAAAATAATTACATTTTTTAATATTGATATTTTAAATTACTGTTTTTTATATTGTAGAGTTATATTACAATAGAGGAATGTTTATTAATTTTATTTCAAATTTTGTGTTAAAAAAATAAGAAAATGAAGATAAAAATAAAAACAAAATGTGATAAAATTTATCATTAGTTAGACAATTGTGATAAGCTGCTTTGCAAAGTAAAAGAGAGATGAGCGGAAAAGTATAATAGTTAGGAATTAACGCCTATAGTACAAGGGATATCAATTAAATGTTCATGTATTATGGTTGTTGTTATTTTATTATTATTTTTGTTTTATTTAATTATCATGTTAGATAAAAAAAATTATTTCAAAATAATTATTATTTTAATTTTTCAATATAGTATTAATTTTTTTTTTTATTCATATTTTTAATATATATTTTAAATATTATTATTATTATATATTGTATTAAATAAAATCAATTAAAACTGAAGTTAATGGAATAAAATTGTTATTTTTTAAAATAACTTTTATTAATTTGAATAAAAAATTAATACAAGTAGTATTTAATTACAGCATGGAGAACAAAAAAAAACATCACAATGGTAAAACTAAAATAAAATAAGAAAATCAAGATAATAATACAAAACCAACAACCGAAAAAAAAAAAAAAAAAGTTACTCTTTGGGTCCCACATCCACAACTCTCTCTCTCTCTCATCTCTTACTTAATTCTCTCTAGTTCTTCTCGGTTTGTCCTCTCTCTCTATCGCCCTGAGATTTTTTGTCTGCTACCTTCCAAGAGAAAAAATAGTGCTCACTTACCGTGTGAAGGCAATACAAGCTCAGCAGAAGGCCACTTTCTGTTTCAGTTCTGTTACAATCTTCGTTTCCAGTGAGAAAAAAAAAAAAAGACTTGCATGTCTTGTGTTCATCTCATAGTTTTCAAGACTCAGTCTGGCTATGTGAAAATTGAGACGGGTTCTGGTTTTTGACCACCCTGACTTGGAAGGAACAAAAAAAAAGTTGTTTTTGAGAACTTACTTTGGAACTTTTAGTAGCAAGTAGTAGATTATGCTACAATAGGTGAGGCTTGGTTCAGCTAACACCTGCAAAAAAGAAATTTTCCTGTTTTTTATTAAGGAGTATGGTTGCATGGATCAAATTTGCGTTTTTGAGTTTCAAGTTCGTGTTTTTCTATTAGGGTATTTGACTGCTCAAGATATCTCTCAATCTTAATTTATGTTGTACTATGATTATCTATGTAGGCCTGGCAAAGTTTGATTCTTTTTATCCTAGTTTCTGATGCAGTTTTTTATAGTGTGAGGCTGGATCAATATAAGGGTATAGATTTTGTGTTGATTTTTGAAATTGGATTGGTCTTTTATTTTTTTTCATAGATGGCATGGACCTCTCAGTGAAGTATTCAATTTTACTTTCTTTTTCAGATTTTTTGGGTAGTTGGGATCCGTGGCTGCAATAGGCATGGATTTCAAGTGAGTTCAAATTTAAGGCCTGAAGATTTTGTTGTCAAAATTTGCTGTGTATTTTTCTTAACGGGTGGAGGGACTCTTGAAAGGGGAGATTATAAAGGCTGCATAGCTGTTACTGCTTTGACCTTGCGAGTTGTTAAACTAAGCTCAAAATGGGTTCGACAGTAGATACTGATGAAGATGGTGATAACAGAGGTAGTATGTGGGATTTGGATCAGAAGCTTGACCAGCCTATGGATGAAGAGGCAGGAAGGCTCAGAAATATGTACAGAGAAAAAGTATGATGCCTCATTGCAACTTAGTTTAACATTCTTTCTCTTTCTCTTACTGAATTTATTTTGTCATTACGGTTACTATTGAGGGAAAAAATGCAACTCGTTACTTCGATTTTTTTTTTTTCCTTAAATTGTACAGAAATTAATACTTATGATAACGATTTGGAAATCCAAAATTAAAAAGTTTAATTAATGTAGCTATCCTCCAATGTCACTCACTATTCGAAAGAATGCTTGGAATTTTAGTAATGGAATCTATAATTTTGATTTTCCTGTTCTTATTTTTAATTTCAGCCCACTTAATTTGTATTCTTAGTTGCTAACAGTGTCAAAGACTTCATTAGAACACAAATCGAACAAAAAATAGAGCTTTCCTTAGAATCAAGAAAGACACCATGCTTTTAAATGCGTTGTGGAGCATAGATTTGAAATAGCACAGGATTTAAAAAATGGTTTGCGAACCTTGATTTCTACGTCAATGTCAAGGTTTTTGGACTCCAAATGACCGCAATTGGGGCTGCATCGGCTGCATTTTTCTGCAACTTCAAAGATCGTGATAAAACTGCAACCATTGCCACAACCGCAACTGCAGCTTGAGACCTTATTAGTCTCATTTTAAAGACAAAAATACTTAAAGCAACTTGATACATAACTAGATGTCAATTTGACTGAGAAATTCAGCTTTTTCTGTGTTATACAGATTACAGAATACGGATGCAAAAATAAGCTATTATGTAAGCTAAGGGATTTGGTATGTAATTAATTCCCTTGTTAAGGTAGTTTTAACTTTTTACTTTTTCAGAAATTTTCGGCATTGTTGCTTTTGCGGCTTGCATTTCAGAGTCTTGGCGTGGTTTATGGAGACTTGGGCACTTCACCCTTGTATGTTTTTTACAATACATTTCCTAATGGAGTGAAAGATCAGGAGGATGTAATTGGAGCTCTTTCTTTGATTATCTACTCTCTTACCTTGGTGCCACTCCTCAAATATGTTTTTGTTGTATTGAGGGCAAATGACAATGGCCAAGGTACAGATTGCTTTGTTAATTTTGGTGTCTATGTTTAAGATATTTAAGATTGTCCAAAGGAAATACCTAGTACTATATTATAACTTTTCCAAATGACAATCAGCTCTGTTAACATGGTTTTAATGGCATTTTCTGTCAATAAGTTTCCTAGAACATACATCATGTGTAGTAAATATTTGCATACCATGTGATAATGTTTGAGACATACAAATCTGAAATGGGATAGATATCATAATATCAGAAAATTTCGCACTTGCTTTATGCCTTTCTCTGGGATATCTGTAGTATTTTATTATTCATAATTAAAATTCCTTATAAGTGTATCGAATACATACTTCAGTACTGTAGATTGACAATGTCTGATTTTTCACCAAGTTTCTTGTTAATTGATAAACTATCCTGTTTCCTTACATAACTGTAAGTAAAATTCACAGTCTTTTTTATATAGGTTGCATTAGATACATGTGCTAGCTCCAGACTGCTGAGCTGCAATGAAGTTTCATTAAACTATTATTTGTGGAACAGGTGGAACATTTGCACTTTATTCTTTGCTTTGCCGACATGCAAAGATAAAAACCATTCCTAACCAGCATCGAACTGATGAAGAGCTAACAACATATAGTCTGTCTACCTTCCATGAAAGGTCATTTGCTGCAAAAACCAAAAGATGGTTAGAGGAACAAGAATCTGCAAAGAGTGCCATTCTTATTCTTGTCCTTGTTGGCACCTGCATGGTTATTGGAGACGGGATTCTTACCCCAGCTATATCTGGTATGCCTTCTTTCTGAAGTTGATCTTGTTCCCATGTTCTTAAAAGTATTTTTATAAATTTCAACTTGCTGTTTACCCAAGTAAGTTATCTATCAATGCATGTGCTTCCGTATATTATGTGTGCATATTGGTGCTGATTTACCTAACTGTGAAAGTTAATTACAAATTCATTTTATGAGATTATAAAAATGCACAATTATGTGGATTTAAATTATTGGTAGAATGACCTTACAAGCTACTTGTACGAATAGAGTCAGCAGCAAAGATGTATTTAAAACTGAAGCTTGAGAGGGACAAGGAATTCTTGATCTTACTACACTACTTTGAAAACTTGTGTTCTTTGTTACTTGGTTAATTACTTCTGAGGAGTATGCACGCTACTTGTACCAATAGAGTCAGCAACAAAGATTATTTAAAACTGAAGCTTGAGAAGGACAAGGGATTCATGATCTTAGTACACTACTTGGAAAACTTGTGTACTTTGTTACTTTGGTTAATTACTTCTTAGGAGTATGCCTTTCTGCCTTTCTTTTCTTTAGATGTATTGCTGATTGGTATGTACCTAGTCCAGTTTCCTTGTAAGTTACAGCTATTCTAATATGTTCCATGTATATTGGTAATGTGCAGAGTACTCTGCTCTATTAATCACTTTTGAGAACAATTTGTCATCTGTTATCTGTTTCTCGCACCATATGTATACTTTAGAAAGGTCCTGGGAAAAGTTAAATTGGTTTTTCATATGGATACAAATCCACTCAAAATCTGTAATGCTGTTATTTTCTCTTAAAATACCATGCTGCAGCACACTGTTGTTAAACACGAGATTCTGCCTAGGATCAGGAGGGGGGTGAAAACTTATAACTTGGGGATCATAATATCCCATGTTTTTACTTACCTAAAATGCAAAATTATAATTATATATAATACATATGCATAAAAACCAATATAGATAAAGAAAATAACCTCTAAATCAAAACATTTAACAAACTTATGTTGAAATATTATAATTGCAATTAAGTTATAAGATCCAAATAGTCAAATGCAATGCATAACAAAACACACAATTCATAACTCAACAGCTTTGAGTGAACAATCTAACTCACAAGAGAACAATCCCAATTGCTGAAGTCATAGAACAATCCAAATCAGCGATGAGATAACAAATTAAATCCCAGAGACTTGAGCGTGAGACTGTGAGAAGCTGTAGACTAGAGAGTGAGAATGAGAGAAGATTTAGAGACTGACCCTCAGTTTGCTACATCCAAAGGGAGACACAGTCAGTGGTGCAGGCAGCAACAGCCTAGGACAGTGTCATGGAGGTGGTGGCGTCAAGTGGAGGTCCAGCAGTGCAGGATGTAGAGATCTGCAAATGGGTAGATAACAAAGGTGGTCACAAATGGGTAGGGAAGGGCTTTGTGAATGAGAAGAAAGGGACTTCGGAACTGGGTTGTAGGGACCTGACCTGGTATTTTCTGCCTGCTCTGCCTTGCTGGGGATCAACGATCTCACGTTGCATGTGGAAGATCGTAATCCCACTCTGATCTTGCTCACCAGTGATCTCAGGCACGATTCAGCTCGCGGGTGTATTCGACTTGTAGGATGTACAATCCTACAAGGTAAATCATGAATTTAATAACAATGCTGCCGCAGATTAGTCAGCCACTATTCATATTCCTACATTAGTAAGTTTCGGATAGGTCATTTGGTAGTGGATTTTTCTAAGCTTAAGCATCATTTTACTTGTACAATTTAAATTGTTATCTGCCTTTGTTTGATATGTTCTTATGAGCTTGTTTTCATTATAGTCTAAGGTTGATGAAATGAGTCAGAAATAACACAAAAGGGAGGTATTGATGCAAGGGGTTAAAATAACAAATCTTTGAAAATACTATTTTCACCATTTCATTTCACATACAAATCTTTGAAAACAGAAATGAAAATAAAGTAACATTTCTGTAGTTATTAATGAAATAGGAAATCTACATAAAAAAAATAAAATAGGAAATGAAAACATTTTTTTTCTCAAACTAAACAAGCTTGTAATTTTTTCTTGGATCCTTTTCCATCTATGTTGTATGTATGTTGTGTTGCTAAAGGCACCATACTAAATGTTTTCATTGCTATTATTTTTTTATTTATTTTTTGAGTATCATCTTTAGCACATCTCTAGTTTGTTTGTTTTTTTTTTGGGTGAGTTAACACATCTCTACTTATTTCAAGATATTCATAACAATATTTCTATTATAGTTTTATCAGCTGTTGGTGGCATCAAGGTAAATCAGCCTCGGATGAGTAGTGGTATGTTCCTACACCTGTAATAAGACATTTTTCTTCAATTTCTACTATTATGTGTTGAAATATTTATTGTTTTTAATTAATTTTAAGTTCATAGGTCTTGAAAAGCTTCTTTCTGTCTGGGATACAGGTGTAGTAGTACTTGTTGCTGTGGTAATATTAGTTGGGTTCTTCAGCATGCAACATTATGGCACAGATAGAGTTAGTTGGCTCTTTGCTCCAATTGTCCTTCTTTGGTTTCTCCTAATTGGAGGTATAGGTGTATTTAACATCTGGAAGTATGGAAGCAGTGTTCTAAAAGCTTTTTCTCCGGTGTACATATTTCGCTATTTTAGAAGAGGAGGAAAAGAAGGCTGGACTTCCCTTGGTGGGATCATGCTGAGCATAACTGGTAATATTTAATTTTTATTGTTGTTGATTTCCTTCTTGTATTTCAGAATCATAAACAAATGTAGTAAATATTTATTATTTTGTACTTGACAATTTGTCTTGTGATGATTTTTATCAGGGACAGAAGCTCTTTTTGCTGACCTAGCCCATTTTCCGGTCTCAGCTGTACAGCTTGCATTTACTCTAGTTGTGTTTCCTTGTCTTCTTTTAGCCTATTCTGGTCAAGCTGCTTACCTGATGAATAATTTGAGTCATTCACAAGATGCTTTTTATCGTTCAATTCCAGGTTAGTCATATTTTTCACTCTCTTGAAATTTTCGTTTGTGATGTACCTGTAGTATTTGAAATTTTTGGAGAATCCCAGAATCACAGGATTAAATTGATTCTGAAATTATGTGGTTATTATTTGTAGATATGTAATTATTAGGAGAATATTTGTTTTTTTTATTTATATGTTAGGTAGTGATCTGTTTATTGGCCAGAGTTTAGGATTTTATTCCTTCTTAGTTTCTATTTTCTAGATTGACAGCTCTTCTGTATGTATATATTTTCATTGTTGATGATGAAATGAGGGTGTGATAGAAAATTATCCCAAAAAACCTGTTTCATGAATATATTCTGACAATCAACAAGTATATTGCCACATTAAGAATAGAAAACTTGGTGAATGCTTCTCTCTGTTCTTTTTTCTCCTATATTCAAATTTATTTTAACTAATTTATTATAATCTTCTTTCTAAACTTTACAACGCAATCATCCTTGCATTTTGCTAGACTACATAATATATTTAACTAGTCCTTACCAGCTCAAATGAATTGAAGCTGATAATTAATATCCCTAAATGATAAATTCAAGCGTTAGTTAATGTGTGTGTGTGTGTCATAAATGATGTTTTGGGAAGCCTTTTGGTCAAGTTAGGCTTTGGGATATACAGGCTAGTTCTCTGTGTTTATGTTTGAGTGAGTGGGTGTGTATCGAGGCCACCTCACAGTGCACCCTCATTTCTCCAGTGCAGAATTTAGCTGATAGGGTCTATCATTTTATGTAATGATTAAAGTAAATTGTTGAATTTTCACTGCCAAACTTTTCTTGTGCCTTTTTTCCTTGTCTGTTTTGCCTGAACTGCCATGTTATCTGTTTCCTTATGTTAAAGGTTGCATCCAGTTTGTTTGAATAGTCTCATTGTAGCTTGTTTACCTTACTGGTTAATTTTATACATTTTATCTTTGGAGATAAACCTATTACAAGAATTGTCTATTTTTTTATTTCTTTAATGGATGATGCAGATTTGTTTCTTCATGTATTAGTTTATCTATTAGATTTTGATTATCTATAGTTCTGCAGATAGAATATACTGGCCAGTATTTATTGTTGCAACATTGGCAGCCATAGTTGCAAGCCAGGCCACAATAACTGCAACTTTTTCAATTATTAAGCAAGCCCTTGCTCTCGGATGTTTCCCCAGAGTTAAAGTTGTATACACATCAAAGAAATTCCTTGGCCAGATATATGTTCCGGATATTAATTGGATCCTTATGATTCTTTGCATTGCTGTTACTGCTGGGTTCGAAAATCAAAACCAGATTGGAAATGCATATGGCAAGTTTTTCTCTTGTTCAATGTTAAGATGAATATTTCTTGCTTTTAAATGTGCACACAATGTAAATTTAATTTTAGGTTGGATAAGACAATTGAGAAACAAAATGATCTTAATGCCAAAATATCACGTGAAGCAAACGTCCTACATAAATCAGCATCTTTACATTTTTGTTATAATAAAAGATGAGAACAGAAGTATTTTGTGATGATTCATACCATGCCACATTTGAGGAAAACACTCAATAAGCTTAGCTAAGTAAATTAGTTCTCTTTTTATTTGGCAAAAGTATTAGAAAGTAATTTCCTTTAGTAGTTTGCATCAACTAATAAGCGCTAAACTTTGACCTTAACATTATATCCTACAACCTTTATGCAGCAGCACATCCCATTTAAAACATCTTGATATTTTCCAACATGTATGTTTATTCATACACAAATGCTAGCATACTGTTAAGTTCTATCCCTTTTAAATATCTTGATGTTTTTGGTCCTATATGCATCCCATTTAAATATGCAAGATGGATAATGAGGGTGAGCCTTGGAGCAACAGAAAGGTTGCTGCACTTTGACCTGGAAGTCACAGGTTCAAATCCTGAAAACAATCCTTCTGTTTGTGGGGAGGTAAGGCTGCATACATTTAACCTCCCCATACCACTGACTCTAGGTGAGAGCCTTATGCACTTGATCGCCCTTTATGTCTGTTTGCAAATGTTATAATGCACAACAAACAATGTATTAGAGAAAATTGAGAGAGCTGTAAAATAGGATTGACTAGCAAACGTCATCAGCCTCCTTGTATATGCAAGGACTAGAGTGTGTACAAGTGTAGTACATACACTGACACAAGCCTAACCTGTACCAAGATAAGGCCAAAGACACAAGTTATAATATTCATAAACTCCCTTGCAGCTGGATGTTTGAAGCACCTTTCTTAAGACAATTTCCTCTTCCTAGGGTCAAAACAAGCACAGATATAAGCTTGATGTGTGCTCCCTGTGCACACTACCAGCCATGATATGTGACTCACTGGGTCATACAAACAGCTATCAAGAAACAGGGTGTGATGCATCAATCAATAAGAAATGGTAGCCTTATTTCAATTGTAAGAGAATATAAGCAACAAAATATTTTCCTATGAACAAATTAGGCTATTCACAGATCAACAAGTTTGAGTAAATGCTTTAAAATAGCCCTATAAGGTTCTTTCCCTACTTTTTGCATCTTTATGTTAAAGCAGTACTACATTTGCATTTTGTGTTTCAAAATAATATGCAGTTTAGTGAACTTTGGAATGCTCTCGGACATGTTTAAATACCTCTATTTTACAATGTCATTACGGACTTTCTTTAAGCATGTACTTGATTGTATAATTATTGTTGTCATAACAGGTACTGCAGTTGTGATAGTCATGCTGGTTACAACATTCCTTATGATTTTAATCATGATACTAGTGTGGCACTGCCATTGGATTCTTGTCCTTATCTTCACTGGCTTATCATTGATCGTGGAATGCACATACTTCTCCTCGGTACTCTTCAAAGTTGATCAAGGGGGGTGGGTTCCACTTGCAATTGCTGGAGCATTTCTTATTATTATGTCTGTATGGCATTATGGCACCGTGAAACGCTATGAGTTTGAAATGCATAGTAAGGTCTCAATGGCATGGATTCTTGGTCTTGGCCCAAGTTTAGGACTTGTTCGAGTCCCAGGAATTGGACTAGTATACACAGAACTCGCAAGTGGAGTACCCCACATCTTTTCTCATTTCATCACCAACCTACCCGCCATCCATTCTGTTGTTGTTTTTGTATGCGTGAAGTACCTTCCTGTCTACACAGTCCCAGAAGAAGAGCGATTCCTTGTCAAGAGGATTGGACCTAAGAATTTCCACATCTTTCGATGTGTGGCACGGTATGGCTATAAGGACCTGCACAAGAAAGATGATGATTTTGAGAAAAAACTCTTTGAGAACCTTTTCACATTCGTTCGGCTCGAGTCTATGATGGAAGGATGTTCAGATTCAGATGAATACAGTTTATATGGACAGCAAATAGAGCATCCAAGAGATGGCCTTTTGCATAACAATGGAAGCACAATTTCCTCCAATATGGATTTAACAATGTCCTCGGTAGATTCAATAGTACCAGTTAGATCACCACATCATATGAATATTACTGTCAGGTCTTCGGGTCAAACAAGCAGCCAGACTGAAGTCGATGAGCTTGAATTTTTGAATAACTGCAGGGATGCTGGGGTGGTTCACATACTAGGAAACACAGTTGTGAGGGCAAGGAGGGAATCAAGGTTTTACAAGAAAATAGCCGTTGATTATATATATGCATTTCTTAGGAAGATATGCAGGGAAAATAGTGTGATCTTCAATGTCCCTCATGAGAGTCTCTTAAATGTTGGTCAGATTTTCTATGTATAGTATAGCCTCATATCCTTTTGTGATTGCCATTTTTTGCAAAATGAGCCAAGTGTAGCATATGAACAACACTTTGCTTATGGTAATCAGTGTTACAATTCTGAGGAGTTGACTTAGAAGAATGGCTTTTTGGCAATTATCTCCTAAAAATTGAAACTATTGCTCCCAGATGGCTGGATAGATTTTCAACTCATCTTTCTGTTAAACTTGGTCGTTTCACTCTTTTATCCATTTTATGCTGCCAAAGTATTGAGGATAGGGAACATGAATATTTACGTAAATAACATTTAACTCACCCATACAATTTGGTATTTGTAGTGGTACCTTGTGGATTTAGTGAACACGGCCCTAGAGATTAGGTAAGGTAAACAAACTCCAAACTTTAGGAGAGTTTAGTAGAATTTGTAATTTTTTTCCTAGAATAAACTTGAGGTATATTTTGTGGGGGATGTAAATGAAACTTTTTAAAGTTGAAGGGAGCAAATAGAACAAACTCCAAAACTAGGTGAGTTGGGCGCCAACTAACCTTTATTATTTTTTTGTGTGGAATCTGAGTTGCTTCATGTGATGGAACTGTGGAGTGTACTCTCTGCTTTATGTTCTTTTGTAGTTTGAAATATTCAACCTATATTAGGGTACAGGGCATCACATATGTTTGCGCATGACAAATAAGACCAAATATCGATGAGATATTGAATTTTCACTTTCAGTAGTGGTAATTGCACGTGTAAACATTTGCTAATCTGTACCATGTATGATAAAAGTGGATCTATTTGAGTTTTAAAAGGAATAATTAATTCAGGGGTAACACAACCTCTGAAATTTTCTCATATCAGTAATTAGTCACCATCCATCATATTCAGACCATGACCTAAATTACTTTTACCCTAAACACCATCCCGGATTCAAAATTGGAAATATACCAAATGCATCACGGAATTACTCAAACAATATTTCGAAGCCAACAAGGGAAAATGGGAAATGTCTTGTGTGGGAATGAAGACAGTGCACTAAAATGAAAATTGTAGTAATTCTAAAATTTCCCACAAATTCTCTTACTTTTTTTCTTGTATGTTAAGTATTAAATACATTTTATGTTTTGAAGATGTTAAATATATTTATTATTATTTATAAGATAGTAAGAAAAATCGTCAGAAAATATGTAGCAGGATACAATTTCTCACAAAATTAATGTTGGTCGTTCCCATGATAGTGAGATAACATGGTACATATGATGTAACATCCAAAACAGATTGTCAGTGCTATTGCCCACGTCCATGAGTGGAATGAGACCCTACAAGTTGGCATAGTCCTAAACCCAAAAAACCTGTGACTTAGTGGGGCGGATTCAAAAGCCCAGCTATTTTTTATTCTCCTTTCTTTGACCTCAAGTAATAAAAGAGAGTTCTTATGGACCCAAACCAAAGTGGTTTTAGTCTTTCAGATTTCTCCCCACCCACCCCACAAAAAAAAATAAACAGGTTTAACGTATGATTTTAACAAGTGATAGAAAGGCTAAAGTTAAAGGAAAAAAATATATTAAATTCCTTTTTTTAGGTTTAGAGTATGTTTTGGGAGTAGAGTTTTAAAGAAAAGGGGTGGGGAGGGTAAATATTTGTAAATTATACAAGTTGTATATAACATGCAAAAGTAAACAAAAGACTAAGATATTAAATTACGTTAATCTATCATTTTATTTTAAAAATATTAAATTAGAGAGTGCTTATTAAACATAAAAATGTCCTTCCTCCTTTTTCTTTTAAAATCTAATTTCCAAACTCATCATAAAGCAGCTCTGAGACGTGACGTAAGATTCGTGAATATTCTACTCATGAATAAGAAAAATACTACTATGTAATTTGGGGGGGGAGGGGGTATGAGAGTTTAATTTTTATCTTCGCAGCTTAACTAAGATTAAGACATTGTAAGTTTAAATATTAACTTCTCACCAACAATAATTGGATTAAAAAACAAATCATCAAGCTAATCCTATCAAAATCTTAGCAGGAGTAAATTAGTCTCTGAGAAATATTAAATTACAACATAGTCTTTTAATTAATTTTTTTATGACTAAAATTTGACCTGAAAGGCTTAATTAAAAGAGTACAATTTGAGTTGACTTAAAAAAATTTGAAGGAATTCCACTAATTTGATTTCATTAAAATCTTCTAAGTAATAATCTGACGTAAAAAATGTTTGTTTCTACCGTAATTAATCTACCCTTGAACTTATTTTTTCTTTTTTTGTTTTTGTTTAACTGAGTGTGGTATCTGACCTAAGTATAAGAAGGGGCATTCACGTTGAGGAAATGGACAAGTAGTGTCCTATCCACATTCCAGTCCGCTTTGTACTATTTTTTGATAACCGTTAAAGAGGATATCTAGTCCATTGCTCACAATAGTCAACTCAAGGAGTCTAGTTGAACCATTTGTTTCTCCCTCTCCCACTGCATGAACTCCTAGGTATCAAATTAAAATACCATCCATCATCAACCATATATATTCAAGTTTAACTATATATTAAAACATAAAGAGTGAGCTTAAATACCATGGACCATAAAGATTCAAATTTTGTAATAAGCTTATTTTGTTACAACTTACATACCATGAATCACTAGGATTCATACTTACATACCATGAATTATAAAGATTCAAGCTTGAATACCATGAATCACTAGGATTAAGACTTGCATACCATGAATTATAAAGATTCAAGCTTGAATACCATGAATCACTAGAATCCAAACTTAGACACCAAGCTTAGGTAATTGGTAGTTTATATTAACATGCATTAATTCATTCTAGTTTTTCATATACTTCACATAATTTTATACACATTATAAATTAATAAAAAAAATATACACATTATAAATATCCAAACATGTCATGAATCGTGACATTTTTCATTAGCCTTTATATTTAATATTTGACTAAATTACTAATCACACCCTTTTATTTATTTAATTAGTTTCATCTAGTCTCTATGTTATTAAAGAATTCAATTTAATTTTTTTATTTTTAAATTGATATAAAGTTATCTTTTTATTTAATTGTAAGAAACAACGTTAACTTTTTACATATATTACACAATAAAAAATGACACATAATCGTCATATAAGACACTTTGATTGGAATTTTAAATGGCACTAACGAAAAGGACAATATTACATCAGCTTTAAAAATTAACAGATTAAATTAAATTTTTTAATAATAAAAAGATCAAATTAAAATAATTAATTAAATAGTGTAATCGAAATTTATTCTTAATATTGCCACACACTACATAGCAAATAGTCATTCACTTCACCTAAACTATGTCGCGGGTAGAGTATGATATGTATGTACCATAGGCCATGAAAGCCAAAGACATCAAGGATTATAATATAGTTGTTTATAATGTATTATACATTATTAATGAATTAAAAACAATTTATAGTATAATTTCTAAAATAATTATTATAAAAAATAACAAACCAACTTATATACTTGTTTATAATTGAATTATTTAAAAAAAAAAATACAGTCTGTATTATTTATTTTTAATAATAGTGGTCAAATCTGTGATTTAATATTATCGTAGATATGTAGGGTTATTTAGTATTTTAATATATCTATGTTCAAATCATTAACATCATTTAACTTTTTGGATTCACATGCTAGAATGATCTACTTATCATAAAAGAGTAGCTTTGTCAAAGCTTTGCCCTCCTATTAACTAAATAAGCATGCTCTGTTATAATGATTAAAAAAAAATGCTCTTATCGTAAATTAATGTTACCAAAACTGAACTTAAGGTCCAAAAGCCACTTTTTTTATTAATAAGAATCAGTCTGAAATTCCAAAAAATTTGCAATAATTTATGAATATTATTCAATTATCATACTATTTTTTTACTAAAATAAAATTTTGATTTTATTTAATTTATAATTTTAGTTTTTTAATTTTAAAATAAAAATATTTTATTTTATATTTAAAAAAATCATAATTTTAATTTAATTTTTTAATTTTTTAATCCGGTTGAATCTAAAACCTATCATATTATAAATAAAATTACATGATTATAAAAAAATATTGATTAAAAGATAATATCTCATTGATGGTAGTTAATCCAATTCGGTTTATTATGTATATCTGAAAGATTTGATTAATTTGAAAACAAATGTTTGAATTATGTAAAAGTAATTTAATTAAAATACAAAGAAAATGTAGATAAATAACTAGATAAAATAAAAAGCTATAAATGATGAAATAAAATATTATATTATTTTTATTGATTTTTGAAAATAAAATCATTATTTCATGTTATCTAGATGATAAGGAGTGTTGTTAGATACCTACCTTTATTAGTAAAATTAATTTGATTAATTTACTACCAAATTAGTATATAATCTACAAAAAATTAATAAATAATTTTTCTATGTGAAATATTATTATATTATTATATGTTAGATCTTTATCTTGATTAGTACAATTAATTTAATTAGAGAATTTAATAAATAATTTTTTATGTGAAATATTGTTATATTTTTTATTAATGTGAAATTCTCCATAATAATTATTTGTTAAGAGAGATTATGAGAAAAGAGTATCAATCACGTAATGGATACAAGATTTTTCATGTTAATTTTGAAACAATCATAGAAATGATATCAAACCTTTTATTATCAAAATGTTTTTTGAAAACTTTTTGAAATGACAATAAAAGGTAGCACACGACTGTTACGAGTTAAGTATATTTTCAAATATGATTTAAAATAATTAACACAAGATAATCTTTTATTTATTTAAATTAGTTTGTTCCATTAAAAAGGATTTTTATTGAAAATAAAATAAAATTTAAATTTGTATATCATAGGCTTTAAGATAGCATCCCAATATGTAACAACCCTAATAGTTGATATCTTAACGACTTATTCTACAACACTTTACATAGTGACTCTTCACACAACTTTTTCGTTAGTTAGAACCCTCCATTAATTAGAACTTTTTTAGTCCTTTCTAAAATATCGTTAACTAATTATGATTGACTTCACTTGTAGCATTTAACTGCTTTTCAAAATTAATGATTGACTTCACAAACCAACTTAGTAGGTAGCTCTTTTTGAAAAATCATCAACTAGTTTTGCTATCACCACTACTTTCAAAATCAATGATTGATCCCCCAAACCAACATGGTAGGTATCTCTTTCTAAAACATAATCAACTAGTTTTGATATCATCACTTACAGTGTCTAACTGCTTTTTAAAATCAATGACTAATCCCATAAATTAACATGATACTTTTTAATGTGTTTTGTTTTCACACGTTTCTTGGAAAACTTTCTAGAAAGTCACCAATTTCATAATTGTTCTAAGTCAAACACATTTAATTGTAAAGTTCTTAAGTAATAGATTATAAAAAAATAGATGCATCTTAATATAAGTAATATCAATTGATTCTTTTAAGTCATCCTTAACTATACATTCTCACATTTGCCTCTAGATTTCTCTCCCTTTTAGGTGTGTATTTGATTCATTCATGTATCCTTATGATTGAAAGCTTACTGAGAGTCGCTCTTTGTTTGTGCCTCATCTCTTTTGCACTAATAATCACTCTCTATCCTCGTCAAAGCCCTTGAGATGTTACGTGCTCACTAGATTCCACCCAGTTCGTTCTCAAACTATACCATAGTAAGAAACAACCATATCGTAGTAAAATAACAATTTCTATGTATGATGGAGCCTTGTGTTCATATGGTGGTGGAGGGTTGGAGACTTATAGACATAAGGAGGAGGCGGTGATTTGTACACATAAGGTGGAGCCTTGTGCTCATATGTTGGTGGAGGTGGTGGTGATTTGTACTCATATGGAGGTGGTGGTGAAGGGGATGGTGGTGGAGGTGATTTGTACTCATAAGGAAGTGGTGGTGGAGAATAGTAAGGGTTGCCTTCAACATTAACGATTACCACAGTAGTAGAAATTAAAGCAATGGCCAATACCATGGCCATTTGTGGCCCCAAATGACCCCTTCTGGCGTCTTTGCCCCTAGCAGTCATGCGTAGAAGGCAAAAGCCTACCACCTCTAGCCAATGCTTTTACTCAGATCTTCACTTATCGATATTATTCTTAGAAGTGGAGTGAGGACTCAGTGAAGAAAGAGGTTTGGTGTTAGTGAGTACTGACTAACATATAAATTAGCATTTTATAGGTTGTAGAGTAGTATTAAACAGAAGTAACAGAAGTACCGTAACGTTCTATTCTTATCACTCCCTTTTAGCTTAGCTGCCTTGATGAGTTGCCTATCTTGACCAAAAGGTAAATCTAAAATGATTTATTCATCTTCTGTCATTCTCTCTCTCTCTTTATTGTTTTTTAAGGAAGGGAAAGAATGGTGTATTTTGCATCACGGATCCATTACTGCTCATAATTTTTTGTTCAAGTCATTGATGGCAGCCATTGCTAGCTTTGGATCAAATCCTCTTTTGTTCAAGGGTGAAGATTTTTTGACTTTTCAATACATTTCCAACATAAGCTCTTGGCACTTTATGATAAAGAACAACCCAAATTTGCTTTATTTTGTTACAGGTCCACGTGTTCATGGGAGTTACGATACAAATCAAATTAAGTCCCATTTTATAAAATTATCATTCATGTTTTCTATTTCTTAAATACCTAAAGAAAAGGTGCATCCATAATTATTGACTTATACACGAATTAATTTGCCTGAATACGTTGACTCGAGTGGGGGAACAATTATAAGTGGGGAGAGAAGGACATAGAATGAGAAGTTGCTATGAAAAGAGTAAAAGTTCATCACCCACTTCGGTTCACCTGTTATGGCCTCCTATCCTTTTCTTTATCTTTAAGAATTTTCTCTGGCATGCAATTCCTGAATGATGAGATTAACATGTGATGTACTGGTTTTAATGAAGTGGACGTTGCAGCGTAATTTTTACATGATCAGCGTAATTGGAAACTGATCTTGCCAATTAATGATAAAGTTATCTTTGCGCGATGCATTGGTTTTAGCAATTGATCAATGTCAGCTTGCAATTTATGACATGAATAATCAATAACTGTAACATAATAAATTAATGAAACGTGCACACTATTGCCCCCTGATAAAATTGTGTTTGGCCCTGTTGGATATGATATAATTCAACTACAAAGCACTTGCCAACTAAAAATAAAAAATGGCCATACAGTCCCGAGTGAGAGAAATCAGGTATAGTTCTCTGGTAAATTAGCTGTGTTTATAAATACTATGTTCAAGCTAAAATTATTGATGAAAAAAGGAAAAAAAAAATATGTGACCATCAGCAGATACATATGGTGTGCATTGCTTTGAAGGGAAATGTGGTGACTTTATTTTATTTTGGTACATGGGATCTATTTGTTCTTAAGTTTAAGCTGGCGCGTGCCAGTGAATTGCATTGCAATTATATGCCCCATCAGACATAATGTGTGCATTAACTGAGTCCTCATGTGAGCCTACTCGTAATACTTAATTTGTAATAGCCACCCTCCCTCACCCCTCTCTTTCATTGTTTATGGTATCCAATGCCGTGTAGTAGAACATCTCTGAATTGAGGTGTAAATAGAACATCAAATTCGTGATGGTTAGTGAATTTAAGAGAATATAAAACACTTTGACTTGATTAGAAAAATTTAAACGAAAATTGGATATTGGTTCTATATTTGGTTGTCATAGTGGGGTGAAAAAGCTAGAAAGGGAAGGATTGATCAGTGGCAGACAGTTTGGAAGGGAACGAATAACGATAGAAAAAACGTGACTAAGTGAATCCGTTTCTATGCTTATGATGTAGGAATGTTAAGAGTAAATCACAGTGAAAAAAACTGAAAATCAAAGAAACACTTTTCCTTTAAGAGCAGCCAATTATATTAAAGTTGTTTGGAGGGCCACTCCAGCAATCCCATTAATATCAGGACCTCATCCCACCGACATTACAATTTTTTCCCTTTTTATTTTGTTCTTCTTCTATGTATGAGATCCTATGGACTTCTCTAGTTATATTCAGATATTCGGGACTTCGCTTTTATGCTTTTGATTAGAGTATAATGATTTATGAAATACCAAATTGATTTATGTAACGAATGATTTTCATAGCATTTGCTTGCTTGGTCATACATTATGAACGACATGGCCGTTGGCAAGTGCATGTTTATCAAATATAGTTGTTGACCGAAGTAGGTTAAAGCTAAAATGTAAAGGTAAGCAATGCAGTGTGATCAGATCGAATTTACCACATAATCTAATACAACAGTAGTAATCTTGTTTTATCGAGTGAACTTGAATATATAGATCCTGCAAATATAATTGAATTCATATAAAAACAAAAATTTCAAAATATTATAGTTGAAGTACAAATGTAAATAAAAAGTCGTGTATTAAATAATAATGAATAAATTAAGTAATATATAAATGAAAAAATAAATCTATACATGTAATAATTTATATTTTTTTATTTGTTATTACATCACTTAACTTGTGTAAATAATGATGATTTCTAATAAGTTCAAAGTACTGTCACGTTACTCTAATAAGATAACAGTGAAAATGAAACTGTAAAACTCTGAAACAAATTTATTTCATGATAGCCATGGAAAGCGCACAGCAAGTCCATGTTATCCATTTTCTTATAGTTTCTATCTGCAACTCTTGGAAGAATGAGTGGCAGAAAAACTTGTAAAACCATATTTAACGTTTTAAGGTTCCACGTGTGACAAGTGCTCACTAAGAAATATAAGATCACTTGTAAAGTTCAGGCTTCAAGACACCAATGTAAGGCAAATTTCTATACAGTTCAGCAAAATCCAGTCCATAACCTACAACAAAATAGTCTGTACACTGCATACCAAACATAAGTAAACAGAATCAGTATATATCACTCCCATCTCATATAGGTTAGTGGTTAGAGTGTTAGATCATAACACTTCGTGTCAGTACCATAATATAGACACTGTTGCTGCATTGCAAACTAATCAGATTCATGCTAAAAGCTATCTAGGGAATAAAGAATCAGCTAAAGCAGAAAATTTGAAAACTATAATTATCATAACTGCAACATATCTATAATACTCTTCCACCCTAAAGGTTAACTGGAATTGGACATTGATATGAGACCGAGATGAGTACTTTTCTTTAATATTTCCATTTAAGTTTAGCTTAAGAAAATAACAAGTAAATAAGGAAGAAAAAAGAGAAAACTTTTGGATAAACTTAAAAAACACTTAAAATTAGGAGGTAAAATAAATCAAACTTATTTCATAAGTTAAAATTAATTTATGCACCTCAACTTCTTTAGAAATTCTTTCAACTAACTTCTCTAACAACTGAGTTAAATTACTTAACATACATGAGATAGGTAATTAGTTCATGTGGCATGTACTGGTATGTAGAAAAAAAATATCATAAGAATGCTAGAGACGCTTTCTTTCTAACACTATCTATGATTGATCAAAATTTATCAGAAATAACCAATTTTGGTGGATTCTAATTCTCATTTAGAGAGTGTTAGAAAGAAAGAATCAGAGTTCAAGGGGAGAATAGGCACTAGGAGCATCATACCTCAAATCCCCGGTAGAATTTCCCTTCACCCACCAGCTGAAAAATAACTTTTCTCCTTGCAGGTTTATCAAGGAAAGTGCATACAGAAACAGAATGTGCTCCTTTTGATTTCAAGTGCTCAATGACTCTGGATATGGTATGTCCAGTATCTACAATGTCTTCAACCTAATTACCAATCCAAATCTCAATGATTTAAAGAGTGTTCATCTACACAAATAAATGCGTAGGGACAGCAAGGGAGGGTAGGGAAAAAAGACGCTAGTGACAAAATAGACATCAGGGATTCATAATACATATGCAATTGAAAATAAAAATGTGTTAATTTCAGCAAATTTGAAAACAGTGTTGCAATAGAAAAACAGTGGCATTGTTGTGTTGAGTGAAGGAAAAGGGAAATACCACGATGACGTGGCGGCCGTTGATGTCAACCTTCAAATCGAAGGAAATGGTGGGTGCGCCATTGGACTCGGTTCCGGAACCGTAGGATTCGACTCGGACGAAATCAACGGCGATGGAGAAATCTAATTTGCGAACGAGGTCGGCCAAGAAGAGGAATGCGCCGGTGGCCACGCCGACGACCACGGGCACCGTAGAATGGCCGCCAAAGTCGGCGGCGATTTCGGCGGCGAGCTCAGAGACACGGCGAGAAATCTGGTCCTCGCTCCACAGGATTTTCTCCATATGGGGATGCATGGCCAATACAAAAGGGTTTATGCGATGCGTTGCCTCCAATCAACCACTCACACTAGGGCCTTTCCAACTTTATAGCATCTTTATAATAAATCTAACGGTTAAAAGACAGTGGATCACCCACCATAAACCATAGCATAACCTAGTCCATAGTAGTCGTTTTTATACACAAACATGACGAATTACAGATTTTATAATAATTTAATATTAAGATAAAAATAAAATATGTATATTAAATTTTATACAAATTGAGTTTGCCTGGTGTGATATAAACATATTTTAAGATTTAATCTAACATTTGTTATAACTTATTTAAAAATATATTTAATAATAAAATCTCTATATATGACATAAATTTATTTTTTTATGATTTTTTATATAAACTAACATGTTTAATATTTAGAAAGATAAATAAATATA
>JAMLFT010000905.1:0-35448 GCA_026544285.1 Pachyrhizus erosus | reverse complement strand
ATTTTTTTAAGGATATTAGTATAATATATAATTTTTTTATAAATATTAGCTTAATATATAAGAAAGTATTTATGTAATATTTTTAAATATTAAAAAATTAATATAAAAAAATAATAAAATAATATTAAATATATTTCGTATAAAATACAAAAAATATTAATATAATTTGTTCTATAAAATATATAGAACAGGGGTGTTTACTTTTTACGGGCTCATGCTACTGTGGAATGGGGTATTTTTAAGTATGTGTCCATGGATCAAACATGGGCTGGTAGATAAAAATTTGTTTCTCTTATTTTGAACCGAGTGTGGGAACTTATGGGCCAATGGTATCAATTGAACTGAAAAATGGATTAAGAGGACTTCTCAAATGTATTTTAACAGCTTAATATTAAAATTAAACCAATTAATCTTTTTGCTTATAACTGTCAGCTTGAAATTAGTAGGTAACCAAAATTTAATATAATATTTAAGAGTCTTTATCAATTGTTTTATTTATTAAAAATTAAATGGTGCAATTAGTTATCTAAATTTATTATTACAAGTACTAAAGATATAAACAACATCAACCTTGTTAATTCTCTTGCAATTGGGTGTCCTGACCCCATACCCTCATTTGAAGATAATATATATATTTATGTAAGTATCAATTTTAATTCTTCATTTCTATATCCACTTGGTATCTACCTGCACCTTCCTTATGTACGTAGAAGAGGGAAAAATTATAAAATTATAGGAAAAATTTATATTCAGTAGTTAATTTAATATAATTTTATTAAATCTCAATTTAATTTTTCCTATCAACTACGAAATTATTATTCATAGGTTTATAATTAAATATTTCTAACATTTCATTATCAATATATAACAAAGAAAATTCATTTAATATATTCTTTAACATACATAGTTAATATCAAATAAAATTTAAATAATTACAAGTGTTGTTAATAGAAGTAATATATGTATTTTAAAAATAACATGATTTTTTTATATAATTTAATATTTTTAGTGAAGTATGAATCATTTTTGAAATTTAATTTATGTATAATGTCAATGCAAGTTTTTTTTACACAGATGTCTAACAAAATAATATCGATACCTATATATTTACATTCGTTCTCATTAAATTTACAACTAAATACTCAGCGTTACACTCAATTGTATTAAACGAATATTTATCTTATTTATTGTGAATTTTTTTCTACGTATCCATATAGTTTGGATAGAATTGTTATCCTACTTGCATAGTTAAAGTGAAACCTTGTTTCATGAATACATTATGCCAAATTTGTTCAAATTTTACTGCTTGCTTTTAGTTTACTAGTACTTTGTTTAGTTTTCTTTAATCTAGATAACTAAATTTTTCGTAGTTTATTTTTAAATATTATTCTTATAGTGAATAATAATTTAAGCATTTCTTTAATTTTTACAATTTGTGCATCGATGAAATTGATATAATAATTTAATTTTTTAAAAATTAACTTTACTAAACTACGTTGTTAGATAGGTTAGATTGTAAATGAGACTTCTTATCTATTGATGCTTTTACACTAGTAATACTTTTCGAGACTTAAGAGTTATAAAGTTTAAATATTTGTTTTTTGGATAAGACAATGAACCTTCAATCTTGTTAAACACACCAAATGACTTAAGAATTTGGATGTCTTGAAGTCTTGACAAACTATTCCACAAACAAAACTTGGAAGTTATTTATCAAGCAAAACTTTAGTAGGACATATTAGTTTCCATACAATATATATTCTTATTTCTTACTTCTTATTATTAAAATTTAAAGTTGAATTGTCTTAGACTTAATCTTGAAAGTCATATACATCGCTTATGGAATATATTTGGATAGCTTGTGAAAACAATAAAATAGATAAAAAAAAGAAATCGTAGACTAAAATTAATGGAATACAAATGAAGAGTCATATATATATCATTCATGATATATTTAAATAACTTGTAATAACAATACAATAAACATAAAAAAAAATCATAGACTAAAGTTAATGGAATACAAATGAAAGAAATATGAACTTAAGCAATGTGAAATATTATATGAATTCCAGACAATGTGCAGAAAAATGGAAAAACTTTGAACTATTGAGCCATTCAAATTTAGTAATTAATAAATAATTCATAAATTTTCTTAGATTTTAGATTTATGCATGATTAATTAAATCTTAAAAATTAACTTATAAAATGAAAAATATTTTTGCTTATATATATTATTTTAATATGTTATTGGTTTTTTTTATTTTCAGTATTATTAGTTTTTTTTATTATTAGTTTTTTTTATTTATTCCGCTAGTCTTTCTTTTCTTTGTTTTGTCAAGTTTTACAATTCCTTTTGATGTGTCCTTCACCACATTAGTAACACTTGAACTTTTCTTTAGGTGGAACTGCAATCTATTATAAATTTATTAGATTGTCATTTATTTTTACTTCTCCGATGTTATTTGTTACAAAGTTTGGGCACTGGTTGCTCCTAAATCTTTTATTTTTTCTTATTAAATATACTATCTTTGACTTGGGACAAATTCATTTTTGTTTTGTTCATCTGGAGCAAAATTTTTCAATGATACCCCCAAATTTTCTCAACTTTCGGATAAAGAACTGAAAGGTAATAGTGTTTATAATTGGTCTTCCAATACCAACTTTATGGAAATCAACTTATTTACTGAGACTTAGAAATCACTCGAGTGGTATACACGTGATATTCTTTTCTATATTTTAAATTCACCATACTTTCTATCACAAAAGTTTTGTTTTATGTAAACTTTCTGGTATATATTTCAATGTTATTCCATCAAGTCTAAGCATTTATTTATAGGGTCACATTATGAAATATACTAGGATCTACCCATTGCTTAATTAACCTGATAGATTCCATATGAGATCTTTTCTAATATTTTAGATGTAATGTTGATCATAATACCCAAGATATCCACCATTTAATTTACACTTATATAGTCCCAAGTCCAAACTAGAACTATAATTGTAAGTGTTGGACTCAACAAGAAAATTTGCAGTGTAAATCTAAATTCCAAAGAAAATTAATATTGTTTTAACCAGTTGACAAAACAAAGCATTTTTTTAACCCAAGATATTTTTTAATTGCAAGTTAAGAACTAATATATCAAAATAAGTATATTTATTTAAAGAATTGACATGTTTTAATAAATATTTTTTTTATAGCATAAGAAATAATTACTCATCAATCATATAATACTATCTTGATCTAATAAAAAATAATTTAAATCTTATAAAAGTAGATCTTGTAGTGTATGATATCAAAATACCTAGTTTAGAGGAACGCTCTCCAATATCAAAAGGAAAATGACAAAATAAATTTTATAAAATATTATATTTTATTAAAGAATAATTATAATATTATTTTACATATTTTAATAATAAATATAAAATATTGTGTTTTGGGAGGTATTCATTTAAAAAAAAATGTTTTAGATTATACTTTTGTCTAAGGATTCCATGATCTCAAAAGCTCTGCTTATAAAATTAAAAAATGTTAACAATTTGAAAGAATTTAATATTGAGAACTTTATAAATTTATTTATGACATTACACGTTAAAAAAAAATTTAAAATATTAAATTTATTAATTCTTTTTACTTATATATTTATTTTATTTACTTATTTTTATCTAATATAAGACTTTATTTTTACACTTATATTTTATTAAAAAATAATATGAATTAGTAAAAAATTATTAGGAGTTTAATTAGCATATAAGTTTTTGTATAAATAATTAGTAAAAAATATTATTAATATAATTTTAAAAATAATTATTATAAAAAACATGTACTATATATATATATAAATAAATAATGATTTGTGAAAGAATGATAATATAAAAAAATATACACTTTTCAGAGCATGTATTATTTTATTCAAATTGTTGTACCATGTTTTCAATTCTGTGTATTTGGTCCTTAATTTTTTTCTCCTTCAACCTAACACTGTCTGTTAGAAAAAAGAAAGAAAAGCTAAGGTGTGGTAGAAGGAAAGATTTTCCACACTATTGATCTTAACGTTTCTTCCATCTGCTACATTATAATTGGTTGGACCCACAAATGTATCATAATATTCTCTATGTCTTCAAATAATGTCGAGATAGTGAATAATGTTACTAAGGGGGAGAAAAGACATATCCATTTGTACGAACTGGTATTCCTTTCACATTTTGAGCCTCGAAACGTGCAAATAAACTTTTATTTTAGTTTTAGCCTTTCAAAGAAAAATCTAAATACACTATGTTGGAGTATTTTGAAAACTAAGGACGATAAATTTTTATATTTAATAACAAAAAAAATTTCTCACATGAAAGAAAAGTTAATTAACATACTTCATTATTATTGTATACGTATATTTTAAATTTTAAATAAATTCCAAATGCATTTTTAATTTCCCCAGCTAATTATACCTTTCTCATGTTCCCTCTCATAATAATTCCAGTCCTTGAACTCTATTGTACTACCTCTGTGTTTTTGTTTCTTTTAGCCAGCTAGATCTTGTTAGATGTATGGGGAACATGGAAGTAAATTTTGAACCTGTATCCCCACCTGTTCATGAGTTAGGCAACTAAAACTCAAGTAGCAATAATACCAACAAATGTATTGAAATTGGATTGATTTTGAATGTAAAGGTAAATTAAATTAATCAGGGTTTTCATCTAAGTAATTATCTGATTCATTTGGTCTTAATAATGTAAAATCATTCTATTAAGGCTTCCAGCTCGATTAATTGTTTAAGACGTGAATTATTGTAAATTTTTTTTTATGAATAAAAAATTAAATGTAATCTAAATTAATTTGAGTCATTAAGAAAAAATGTCATATATTAATAGTTTGATCTAGCCTCCATTCATATAGTTTTATCTAAATAAAATTAAATTGTTGATATATTTGTTGATTATGATGATTTATTAAAGTTTTATATAAGTAAAAAAATTATTTTAACGGTTTAGATGCATGATAATATAAAATATTTTATATTATTAATTAATAAAAAAATTCATATATAATAATTTTATGAATTTTTATAATAATTATCTTAAAAGTTATATTAATATAATTTATTATTGATTAACATTATAAAAATTTAAGCTATATAAATGCATGGAAAATTAATAAATAATATTAATACATTAATTTTTAGTATTTTTTATTCGTTGGGAACATTAACTTTTAGTATAATACTTCCTATTATTATGTAGAAATACAATGTTCATATTAATAATGAAGATAATATTTTTCTTTTACAATTGTTATATTAATGAAGATAGTCTTATTCGTTGACGTTTTTAAGTCCGTTGGTGAATGACATTAATGAATTAAATAAGTTTTCGGATTTCATCATTTTTTAAAAATATAAAATTTCATTACTTTTCATTAAAATACACAAATTCAAATCCATCAAAATAAAAAAAATACAAATTTAAATAATTCACTAAAACATTAAATTTAAGTCCAAACTAATTCTCAATCATACCGTGCATATTTAAATTCGATGTCCAAAACTGAGACTAAAAAGAAATTAGATCCAACCAAGTTATAATAGTAAGCTTCAAGATAAGTATGAGCAATACAGTAATATTTCAGGCAAAAATATTATTTTTAATTAAAAATATATAAATCTCAAGTTAGAGCAAATTGATTTTCAAAACTAAAATTAAAATTTTATTTAATTCAAAAGAATTTTGTTTTCATTTTTTTAATTATTTGGTGTTTATTTTTCAATTTATTTTTTATTTTAATTAAATTGTTAAGTTTGGACACACCTAAATCCAAATCACAGTAGTGGAACTAATAAATGTGGAAAGTAAATGCTCATAAGTAATCTTAAAGAATGAATCAGAGGTAAAAAAAAATATAGTATTTAAACTCATTAATACTACGTTTTACTAAATTGATTCATATTCCTGGATCAGTTTCTTTTATAAATTCAGTCAAATATTTCAAAAAAGAGGTATATAACAAATTGAGTGCACCTATTTTTTTTTTTTAATTATAAGGTGAAAAAAAAGGGGAATCTTTCGTGGTTATCCAAGATAAACTTTATGAGGGAAAATAATAGTAGTGAAACTTCGGAAATTTGAAGCACCCACGGCGATTTTTGAAAACGTGCCCAGTGATAAAACTTTACTTTAACTAGCAGCAGTGTAAATGTTTTGGATGGGAATTAATTGAATTTAGTCCAATTTTTAATAGAATTTAATTAAATTAGGTTGAATTTATTTTTTATTTAATAATTAATTTTAATGTTAATTAAATTAAGTTAGATTGAGTAATTAAAAAATATTTTTTTTAATTTTTAATAAAAAATCATCTTAAAATCCATAATTTTATATTATTTTTTAATTCTTATAAATAAATAGTTAGTTTTTATTGGTTCATTGTTTTAAATTTCATAGTTAGTATTTAATAAAACTATTATAATTATTTTATAACTCAATTATTAGTTTGACATAGTAACTTACAAGTGATCCAAAGTGAGAGTTTTTATTTTCTATTATTTATAATCTTTCACATCCAGCACGTCAAAGGAATTAGATAAATACTCTTTTGATTTCTTTTTATAAGACTTTCTTGATTAATTTACGTTTAGTAAAAAAAAATTAGAAATCTAGATATTAATATTAAATTTATCTGTAATTATAATATTTTTTTTAAATTTGTTCTTAACATGATTGAAAACTTATTATTTTTTTCAATCCTTATAAAAGAGAAAAAGAGACAATTTAATAATATTTAATTATAAATTAAAATAAATAAAGATATTTTAATAAAAAAAAATTAATGCATAGGACAATTAAAATAAAATCTTATAAAAAGAGATTTTTTAAATTATGTTTTATAGATAGGGATAGAAGAAATATTATCTTTTTATTATGAAGTATGGTTAGGCTGGATAAATTTGAGACTTAGATGTAACCTTGCTTACGCCTTATAATTGACTACTTGAAGTCGGGCACACGTTTGAAAAAAAAAGAAAATTTCAAAATCAATAATTTTTAATTTTGTTACAATATATTTCATTAATCTCTATTTATTAAATAAAGTACTGAAAGAATTTTATTTCTTGCTTTTTTTTTTTACTTTTTATGTAATACTTTTTTTTTTATAAAATATTAAGAGGATCAATGATAGGATATAGTATTATTCTTTTAAAAGATAATTATAAAATTGCAAAAAAGAAAAAAAAAAACATTAGAGGTTGTATGTGATGGACCGGAAAATGGGCAATGCATGATGGGCCAGGACAGGCCCAATCGAAAGACTAAACCATCTGTTTGGTTGAGGAATTATGTTTAAATCAGAATTATTAGTCTTTAAATTTTATATTTTCAAACTTATATTCAGTTGGGCCATTTTGATATTGGACTTTATCTGCCAGACTCTTTATCCTTATTCCCAGTATATATTTCCTTGTATGGTACTAGGGTAGGGCATGAAAGAAGTAAACATAACATTTATTTTTGTCTGTGTTTCCCCTTGTGCCTATTTTTTTCTTAGTGTATTCAGTAGTAGCTGCCTAACAGTATGTCTCACTTTTTTTTGTTTTGTTTTCTGAAAAATCACTTTTTTGTTTATGTATAAATGGAAAAAGTGTAAAAACAATATGGAAAAAGTGAGACATACAAAAATAATTATACAACTGAAATGCTTCTCTTTCATTGCATTTTTTTTACGGTCGGTTCCATCTGCAGTTCTGCACTAATTTAGATACTCAATTTTTTTGTGTGCATCTACAGTCAACTCCCTTTCTGTAAGCACGTTGAGAATTCTGATATATATGTTACACTGAATATTTGGATTTTTGTGTTGAGTACTCTCCTCTGTATGTAATATGTATAAATACAAAATTCAATTTCATACTCCCAGTTTCCATCGTACAAAGGGGGACCAACATTAAAATCGGTAATGAATAGAGGTGGTCCTTGAAGAAGATAGTGGAAATTACAAGGATGGTAACCAAAGTGTGTAATTGTGTATAGAGCTAACTCTAGCTGGCCATTTTGCTGCACATCAGGCTTGACATAAAATGTTACATCCTAACATTAAATATTGGAGTGAGATATTATTAAGTACACAAACATGATTATTAACACTTGTAAATCATGTTAGAAATATATTTGTTTTTAAGGAAATTTTTTTTTTTTACATGTCTCAGGTTCAATAAAATGATTATGGCTAACACTACCTGTATTGAATACCATTTTAAAATACATGGACAAAACCTATAAGATTTCCAAAACCATCCAATAGTTCTAGACATTCGTACGTAACACGTGGAGTAGCCATATAGGGCCAAAGCTATTTAGATCAATTCACCAATCACCATATCTTCTTTCTTTTCAATAATGCAAATGGAAGATTTTGTTGAGGATGGAATCGATGCCCACGCCACATCCCACCACTTTCCTCTCAACGAGAAGGACTATCATCATTGACCCAAAAGGAAAAAAAGGACTAATGCAAGTGAGAGAGAGTAATTGAAGAAAATACTTTTAATATGGGAGTTTATTTTTTATATATAGTTACGTGTTGGGTATTTTTTTTTGTCTTGAACATATATGATTGGACCCTACCATGGAAAAGGAAATGATACTTATTATTGTATGTCTCACTTTTTCCATGTTTTTTACACCGGTCAATTAAAGATTGAGAAATTTTATCCAAAATTGACAGCAAGAGCCGCCGAGAAACAACGTTGGAATGACCTCAAAAAGTTTTCCGTTAATAAAATGTCGAGTAACTCTCCTGTAAGGGAAAGGTATTTAGTTCAATTTTTTGCTTCTTCAGAATGTAATAATAACTATTAACTAGATCTGTAAAACTAGATAAGAAAAAACCAACCTTGTTAAAGGAAACCTTTTGTTTTGATGTTTTTTGCCCCCGTTTTGCTTCCTTAGATTCTATGCTGAAGGAGTGATGAGAGATGTAACCGCCATGGAAGGAAATTAAGAGTCTACTTCAAAGGGGTGATGAGTTGGACAATTGAGAACCACAAATCCATTACATAATGCACATTTTTTTTCTCCAAAAAGAATCGGTGTTGCTCCAATTACTTGGCTATCATTATCTTCTATAAATTCTTGTCTAGGAAAAGTCCAAGGTAAATTATGAAGAGTGAAGAACAAGGGTTTTTTTTTCTTTTGTCTGTAGTTTTGGCTATTTGGCTAGGTTTTCGTGAATCGTACATACCTAAGGCTTACAGCTACTTTTTGTTTCCGACCTTTTCCTGTTACCCCTAGTTGTCAACAAAAAAACAGGAGACCAAGACCAAGACCTTATGTGGTCCTCACTCATTCTCTCATATCATTCGTATTTACCCTTCTGGGTTTTAACTATTTATATCAAATATTTATGGTCATGTCCTCCTTAAGTAACTTGTGAGTTCTTTTTCCCATAACCTTCTGGATCTCTGTGGAACTTATGGACACAAGCAGGTCTGAGGGGAAGAGGGTCTTGAGGTACAAAGAAGAGGATGACGAGGATGAAGAAGAGGAAGAGTCTGAGATGGATTTTGGAGAAGATGGAAGAAGGAATAAGAGAGTTTTGACAGATCTCTATGGAAAGAGAGGGTCCAAAGCTGGAGGTTCAATGTCACCTTCTTGTCAGGTGGATAATTGTGATGCTGATCTAAGTGAAGCTAAGCAGTATCACAGAAGACACAAGGTTTGTGAGTACCATGCCAAGGCTCCTTCCATACTCATGGCAGGGCTGCAACAAAGGTTTTGCCAACAATGTAGCAGGTTGAGAAACCCTAATCTGTCTCAAGTAAAATGAACTTTGTTAATGCGTATACTTATTGTTTGCATATCTTTTATTGAAGGTTAATCTTTGCTGTGAACTGCCTGAGGGAAAAGGTTTGATTAGAATTTTGTTAGTTATATACATGGTTTTTTATATTTCAAGCAGCCCTAGCTAGTTTGAGGAAGGGAGAAAACCCTTCAATTTCAACATGGCTCATGATTGGAGGGGGAAATGAGACATGCGTCTAGGATTTTTCTTGTGTCTTGCGCCAAGGCTCACCCCCTGCTTCTTTTGTTTGCAAGTATTTTGTTTCTTCCTTCAATTATTCAGCAGACTTAGGTGTAATAAACTATTTGTGACTTGTATTGCTTTATTTTCAAGAATTTAACAACTCCAAAAATGGAAAATCTTGGGTATTGAGGATTCTCCACATTCCCTGATTATAGGATGCACATTTTTTTTACCTTGTAGACAGTTAGAAATCATTGACGGAATTAATGTGCTCAAAAGCCAATCATATTACTATAGCATTCTTCAATAAGGTAAAAAGGATTGTTGACTAGCTATTTATATTGATGTAGAGACTGACCTCAAATCAATATATATCTTAATTAATACTAATATAATATTAAGACGGTGTGATATTGTTTGTAAATAAGATTCACATATATAAAAAGACATTTGTCAAAAAGGTTAACTCTTTAAGTGAATGTTGATATCTTGATAAATTAATTTTTGATTTCAGTCGGAGATATTTTAAATTCATCCAAAAATATATCTTAATTAGCAGATAGATTTATTCTGAATGGAGCTTACCAAATACACCTAATATTGATCCAACTTTTACTTTTTGATCATTAAGATTTGAAATCACCCTTTTGATTCATTAGGGTGACAAGACACAATGGGTTTTATTGGTTAATTTTAACCAGTACCATCCAATATTATTGACAATCTTGATGCATGATTTATAGTACTAGTCCTTTGTCAACACTTCTTTCTAAATATTTGGTACATTGATAGTATAATTACACAAAAACTCTCTTTTAGACTACTGAAGGGAAGATTTGATCCTGTCCTGGTGTAAACTAAATCAATTAAAAAATTGTTTTCCATTGGAGCAAATCATTCAACGTCTAGAAAATTTTCCATGTCAACTAACTTCTCTTCAAAATGTTGTTTTTTCAGATTCCATGAGTTATCAGAATTTGATGACTCGAAAAGGAGTTGTAGAACGCGGTTGGCTGGGCATAATGAGAGGCGTCGCAAAAATGCAGTTGACTACCATGGAGAATGATTTCTTCTAAGGGATGGACATTAATAAACCTTGAGGCAAGCATATGATTGAAATAAAATTTCCCGTTGAAATCTTCACACTCAAATACTGTTGCTAGTCTCTAAGGATGCTCTCTATCTTCTGTCAATATTTCATATGCAAAGGTTGTTGCTGTTTGTTACAACTTACAACTACGAAATGATATTTTCACTTAGAACTTCTATTTTATTTTGGTTTGAGAGAACCGGAATAAAGAGATTTATTGAGTTTCATGGTTTAGTTCAAAAATAATAAATGGGGAGAGGAGGAATTTCAGTTCCTTGTTTAGTTAAAAAATAAAGGGAGAGGGACAGATTTTAATCATTTAGAAGAAAGTAAAAATAAAAGAGTCAAAGTCTCCCCTCTATTTCTTTTTCCACCCCTTCAAAATGGGACATATTTAGAGAGGAAAACTCTCTCTCTAGCTATTTCAATAGCTTCTTTCTTATATTTTCTTTTAAAATACCAATCTTCCCCTCCCTTGTCTCACTTTCTTCGCCTTTGA
Source organism: Pachyrhizus erosus (assembly GCA_026544285.1). Classification (NCBI taxonomy): domain Eukaryota; kingdom Viridiplantae; phylum Streptophyta; class Magnoliopsida; order Fabales; family Fabaceae; genus Pachyrhizus; species Pachyrhizus erosus. Next base: position 23,847 of record JAMLFT010000905.1, on the reverse strand, counting down.
ATCAAAGTGTTGTCCAACTCATCTCAAAAAAACAAAATTGTCTAACTTCAAATAAAAATGGAGTTAAACAACTTCATGGTAAATACTTGGCACAATTCAGAAAATTGTACCAATCATTTTTAAATATATAAAAAATTGTATCATCATCTATTATATATTTATTTAACCTGTTTTTGCTTGTGACGAATTAGACCATTTGTTTCCTTTGTGTTCTTCAATTTACTATTATTACAATTTCTCTTATATCTTGGAAGGATACTTTTTTCAGTAGTAATGCCTAATGTCCAGAAAAAGCCAATTGTATCTTAATTTTTGTCAAAATGATGGGACAATTCAAGTTAGCATCATCACATAATTACACGAAATAAATGTATAATTATGAAAATCTATTATATCAAAAGTAGTTTGATATATCCTTTATTTTGTAAAAAAAAAAAAAACGTTTGTTAAAACATAATTGACTAGCTTAGCATATAGACTTAGACTTAGATTCTTATGTCACTTGAGACAACAATTTTAGTATAATTAAGTAGTATATGACAATACTTTTTCATATTCATAAATATTATTAGGTGTTTTATCATCAAATGCATGTAAATTAATTAGTAGAAAAGTTAAGATATTGATAAGTATATCTTATCATATAAGTAATAAAGTGAAAGTGAAATATTATCTCTATAGAAATTGGTTGAATACTTAGATATTTACTAGATTAAGGAAAAGTACAAAATGAGTGTAATAACTAGAATGTAAAAAAGTAAGAAATTAAATGACATAAAAGGAAAAATAGTTGTGCTCTTATAAAAAATGTGTTATGTGATAGGTGATTGTCACACATGTAAAGAATTATTGAAGTTTAATTTTATCAAATTGTTCTCTCATGCAATCATACAATTATATTCAATTAAAAAATTATTATCATTAATGAACAAAGTTATTTTGACTTTAATTTCTTACTTGAAAGAACCTAAGTACCTTGATTTTATCATCAATTTCTTGATTTTTATAGTTAAGTCATCAGAATTAATATTAGAGTTTAATAATAATCAATCCTTTTTTATCTTATATCTAAGTATAAAAATTATTGATTGTTCCTCTTTAGTTATAGTATAATTGAATTTTTTAATTATAATTAAACATATAAAATCATGCAGTTAGTTGATCAACAAAAAACAAGCATTAAACATAGAAGAAAACAACAATAGTCCTTTATTAAATAACAAAAAAAATAGTTACATGAAGTTAAAAATAATTACATTAAATCTCAATCTTAGTTATTCATAGCTAAAGAAAAAGAAGACTTTGATAAAAATATTGTTAGAAAAGAATTAACAAGCATGAAAGTTGTCACTAGTTCTCTTTTATCTTAAGCTTTCTAGTGCAAAAGCTCGTAATCTTTTCTTTGTGTTCTAGATTTTGTTTTTGTATCTTTAGACTTTCAACTTAGACTTTTTGCGTGTCAATCGCTAAGAGTTGCTTATGTGAACTTAAGTGGCTTCGCTTAAGCGATCTTAGAAATAAATGAGATTTTTCAGAGTAATCTCGTTTAACTGAGCCTAAATTAAGTGATTTTATTTAAGTGAGAGTATATATCAAATGAGTTTTTTTTTTTTTTTTTTTTGCAGAATTAAGCTTAAGCGATCTATAGAACCTAAAAAGTTTTTTAGTAACGTTTTGATTCTTTGATTTCTTCTTTATTTATCCTTCAACAATTTTACTTAAAAACATAGAAAACAAAAGATATCAAATGTAAAAATACAAAAAATTAAGATTTTATTTTGTAAATTTTATTTTTTATTTTTATCAAAATTGAGTATAAATAAGATTAAAAAACATAAAAGATATTAACTAATTATATTTAAATATTAGTAATTTACAAATATAAATGACAATTATAAAAAACTATTGAACATCTCATATAAATGACAATTATGCCACGGCCTAGACTAGAGTTCCAATTTCATCTTCACTTGTACGAATGGACTAAGGAATAACACTATTATAGATAAAGGTAATAGAAAACGATTGATTGTCTGGTAGCAAAACATAAATGTGCCCAAGTTCATTGTTAGGTTGATTTCACATTTAATTTGTTCTCATTTCTACTTACATCTATTTATTTTGCTTGCTTGCCATTCACTTTAGAACACTGCGAACATATCCTTGCTGCCAAACTAAATCATATACATGTACGTCCATTACCCCAGGCACCCATCCCTTTCACATAAAGGACATTTGTTGTAATTTGCTAATTAATAATGTTAATATTACTATTCAAGGGAGGATTTGTAAAGAGCAGATCCTAAATGGTTAGATTTGGAATTCGTGCCCGCCATTGTGGAAGCCAAGAAGATGTACCCTACAAAGGACAGACTTCAATTTTTACCCGTCCTGTAAGGATTGGGAGTAAAGACGTGAATATATATTTTTTTATTAGTGGGTTAGTGAGCGTTGATGTGAACTACTGCATTACGTTAAGTAATAATTACATCCATTTTCTACTTTCAAGGCAAAAACTTGTCCGGTTATTTTCTCATTCCCACGTTTTTAACTCATGTCTTGAGGTTGGGAGATGGATGCAAACACATTTGGAAATGTTTCAAACCTAAAAGCTCACTTTAAATGTATAAGATATGTGGAAGCTACACTTGATACCTTTGCAGAGACTTAGAAATTTCATTAATTATTATAATCTCAAAAGATGACTATCCGACAATATTAGATGAAGATATTTCATGTTTGTCAAAATATTTGGCAAGCTATGATTCAATGAATGTATATAAAAAAAATCAAATGAAAAATAAAACTTTGACAGGCTATGATCGAATGAAAAACAATTAAGTTAAAAAAAAAACTCTTGTTTTTTTAACAATTTAAAGATCAAGTGAAAAAAAAAAAAAACTTCTGTCCGTTAATAGTTTGGAGAATGGAAGTTTAATTTTTCTGTTTTTCTTCTCTCCAAAACCGACTTTTGTTTTTTTTTTATCCTATTTTTAAAGAACTAAAAAAATTGAAATATTTTTTTCTTCTAATTTTTATAACTAACAATAATTAAAGTGTTAGCATAAAAATTGTAGATTTACACTAATAAAATTATCTATGTTAAGATAATATATAATTTATTAATATTGACCTGCAATATCTATACTGATAATTTAATTTCCTATAAGTAAAGATTATACAAATGCGGGCTAATCTAGCATATAACCATTTGTATATGACATTCTTTTACGATGGTAGTAAATGCTAATAGTTTTTAGGCTTGACATTGAATTTTCTTCAAAATGTTGCTGAAAACTTTGGAGTTACATTCCTTAATCTGTAGGTGTTCATCAAATTAAACTAACCTAATCAACTCAATAATTTTTAACCAAACCAATTACATTAGTTTATATTAGTATAGTTAATTGTTTAATTTCACTTTAAACTCAAAAAACCTAATTAAATACAATTAGTTCAATTTTCAAATTTATCTCTATTTAACTAGAACTAAATCACTGGATAAACATTTCTTTATGTTTAAACATCTACGTTTATACATTTTAAGACTTGGTATTTAAGCATGTTCTATTTTATCCTTCTTTTTCACTTATTTTGATTTTTATTCAGTGTCTTTAGTTATATTTATTACATAAATTCTTTATCATGTTCTAAGTAGATTATTAAAATTTTATATAAAAAAGGTAAATTAATAAGATATGTAAAGTTACAATTGTAAATTTGATTTAATTATTGTCTAAGATTATTAAAGAATAAAAAACCTTTTAGTGGTAATATAATAAAATGTAAAACTTAATATAAAAAGAAAGGTAACATATGAAAGTAATTTTTTTAAAAAAAATATAATATTTTTATAACTTAATTCAATGACCAAAATTAAATTAATCCAAACCTTAATTGGATTAATTTGATTCATATTAATTATAGATTTTTGTATAAACAAAGTCAAACTAATTCAATTAAAATAAAAAATATATGCACTATTATAGAAATCTTTTTTATACTATTACCTAATCACAAATAATCGTATAACATAAATTTGTTAACTTTAATTAATAACAATAATTTTAAAAGTCATATCAATAATAATTTTTAATTAATTAATAATATAAAATCTTTTACACTAATAATATATTAATTAAGCTTTTCAATTAAATATCATAAATTTAAATCAATTTTAAACATTCTGCCTTAGTTAATTATAGATAAACATATTCCAATGATTATATAACATGGTTACTCCTTCTGCCCTATTGTAAAGATCTTTGTTTTTGGTTTTAAGATTGTGATTCATTATATTATTAATAAAAAAAAATTTAAATTTTCCTAGAAGAAAGGTAGAGTAAGTGGAGGATTTTAAATATTTTTATATAAAAATTCATATTTTTACTCCTAATATGTTTACACTTGGATGTATTTGAAGTCTAAATTTTCAACTTCATTCTTGAATTTGGTAAATATTTTCATTTTAGTATCTAAATTTAACAAATTAAAAAAATAGTCTTTAAATCTATAGTTTTTTTTTGTTCGAGTCACTTTCTCCATTAAGTCTTTTCTATTAACTTTAATGAAATATTTTGTGTAATACATTAAGTACTTATATGACACACATGTGGCATCTATATACAATCCACATGTGCATAAATTATTTTGAAGAGTTTAGGATAGATGAGAAAAATTGCAAATCATTTAATTTAGTCCTAGAATTTGACATTCATTATCATATTAGTTCCTAATTTGACAACAATAAAAAAATAGTCCTAAAGTTCACATTGGTCAAAACATTAACTTATATGTGTTATCTTTAACATAGAGTCTTGTTTAGCGCCTTAAGTGCCTTCATGGATTTCACGTGGAATAACCTTTATGTACTAGTTAGTAAAGATTAGGGTCCTACACCTTCATATTTGACATGCATCCATTTTACACTACTTAATTATGATTGTTATTGTTGCCCTTGTAAGCTCAAAAAGTTCAACTTTCCTAGCTAAAACAATGAACCAATTTTAAAACCTACATTGCAAGCTTTTGAGATCACATTTTGCTTCATATTCATCATGTTCTCTAATCCCCTATCCTACTTAAGGTGCAAATAGTAGAATCACAAGGTGAAGTTCCTCGCCACGCATTAGATGAAGATCATAACAATGCTTTGTGGTGATAAGGAATATAAAATTGTGACACACGAAATTGTACTAACCACTTGTCTTATGCATAACCATTATACATTATGCTTTCACTACATGATGGTGTTAGATGGTTTTTATTAGAAGAAACCTATTAAGAACCTTCAGATACTTCCAAATGCATAATAGAAGACTATTGTCAAAACTTTCACTTTCATCTCCTTTCCACAACTTGTGCACATTCACAAAAAATGACAATGATCTCAAACTTTTACTTTTATCAAGTTGTGTTCCTCATCCTCACTAAGCATGTTGATGATCTCTATCTAACACAAGTTAAGGACTCTACCTTGCAATTATACTCTGTTGCAATTTGAGTACGACATAAGGTAAGAGAAAATAGTGGATACAAATTGAAACTTGATCTTGAAAGCTTGCAAGATGGAATTTAGAATTGGTTCATTATTCCAATTAAGAAAACTCCTTAAGTTTTATATATTTTAAAAAATCCATAGGTAGAGATAATTATCATAAGCAATGCATAGTGGATGTGCGACAAATATGAAGGTGCAAAACTTTAGTCCCTACTAACAAGACTTGAAGGTCATTTTATATGTGTTCCATGAAAACACTTAAGGTGACAGTTAAGACATCTTGTTCAATATACAATTTTAAGTTAATATTTGAATTAATGAGAAGGACAAAATATAGATTTGTGAATATTATTAATTTTGTTAAATTTAAAGACCAATTTGACAATAGATGTCAATTTTAAGGACTACCATGATAAGTGTCGGATTCATAGATTAAATTAAAAGGTGTATGAATTTTTATATCTATCCATGAACTCTTTAACAAAGTCCTACACATGTGAAATATATGTATGGGCCATAAGGACTATACAAGCATGTCATTTGAGTGCCACATAGGATGCTTTGTTAAAGTTAATACAAAAAATACTTAAAGTAAGGACTAACTTCAATGGTGGATTATATATTCATGGACTATTTTATTTTATTAAATTCAAAAACTAAAGTAACAATACTTAATAAATTCAAGAACTAGATTGAGATTACTCAATATTTGTGAGGTAGAATAAAATGGTGAAATCAAATGAAAGAATGAAGGGAAGTGGAATGAAAGATAGAGGAGGTTAAAGAACAAGATTTATTATTATTTTTAGATAACTTAAATTAGAAAAATTTAAATTTTGAATGAAAATTAATAAAAAAAAAAGGTTGTGGGTAGTGATAGAAATAAGTCAAGTCACTTGTCAAGAATTTATGACTATTAAACTTATTAGTCTATTTAATGATAAATATAATAGCTCATAATTTTATTAGTTTTTCTCAATGATAATCCTGCTAGTCCATAAGCTCATGGCTCTTTTTAAGGATAGGTTCAATGACTTATTTAAAACCTTAATATTAAATAAATTTTACAAAATCTAATAAACTAGGTTAGATTTTTTTAACATCAAGTTAGACTTAAAAAAACATAATAAGTCAAAAGGTAAGATTTAAATCACAAAATTATAAAGTAGGCTAGGTCTAGATTTGACATGACATACCATAGTCTGACCTATTTCTATCCTTAATTATGAGAAGGTGTGTTTATATTATCTTTTATTTTCTTCTTATCATATTTTGTATTTTCTAAATAAAAATGAATTTTACTTAAAACTTTTACTTTCTTCACCCATTTCATTTTTTGTTTCTTTTAAATCAATGTTTTAAAAATTAGTTTGACAATTGAATTGATAAAAACACCAGTTCATGATTTATTAGTTCAACTGCAATTAAATAATGGTCAAATAAATAAAATTTAAATTTTATATAATATTTTAAGTAATAAAATAATACAAAAATTATGAGAAATCAATATATAAAAAATTATGAATTAACATAAATAACTCAATTATATGTTTTATAAAATAAAAATTTATATTAATTGATAAAATAATTTATATTTATGTAAAATCTTTAAATGTGTATTTTTATTTATCAAAATATTTTAGATTAAGTTTAAAAAAATTAAATTAGATTACAAAATAAAAAATGAAAATACTGACTTAAATTGATTTTCTATTCCAATTTATTAATTTTAGATCAATTTGACCAATTTTTACTGGTTGTAAAATGCTTTTGATTTTTAAGAACTAACTAACTGACCAATTTTCAGTTGAGCATACCGATCTACTTTCAACAATGTCTTAATAGAGATGATGTGTAATACGAGAGAGAGGGGAGAAATAAATAATAACTAAATAAATACAAAAAAGGAACACAAATTTAGAACAAAAAAGGTAAAATTTCCTTCAAAGTGTTCTTAAATTACACAATATTTATTTAAAATGCATACTTGTTACAGACTTTGACTAACAAAGAATAACCTAAGATTAAAAAAAATGTCACACAATATGCTTGTGTCATATATCTTATTCTAACGAAATTATTTGAATTATTTGTCAATCTAATTCATCAAACTTTTAAGTAAACCTATAATATCTATACAAATAATTTTCTCTAAAAAAGTGAATAGTCTAAAAAAATACAAATAGTTTCATTTTTGTTAAATAAAACCTAGGTCTAATGTATTGAACTTTATGAAAATATTTAGATAGGTCTTTAAATTAATATATGTATATAATTAGATCCTTGATTTTTTAAAATTATTGTTATTCGGTCCTTAAAATTAGTTTAAGATGAGTTGACACGGTCAGAAAATAATAATTTGTTAGTTTTACTAACTCTTAAGATTTAATTGCAAAAATTATAAAAGATCAAGGACTAATTATATATTTTTTAGTTTAAAAACTTCATTTAAAATTTTCAAATAATTCAAACACTTAGAAATGTATTAAATAAAAAATCTATATCGATGGAAGCGTCTCTCGGTCTCCACGTATGTGTGTAGTAGTAGTATGAATGAAGGTCCTCAAAAACTCAAACCGAAAGACATTTCATCCCTAAACACAAATCACATTAAAAGAAAAATTAGACACACCCTCTCCATTCTGCAAAAAAAAAAAAAAAGAAAAAAAAAAAAGAAAAAAGAAAAAAAAAAGAAGAATGAGTTCACCTTTTTTCTATTCCATTCTTTTGTTTCATTTTCATGCCTCCTAATTATGCTATACAATATTTAAAATACAGTTATATTATTCACAAGTCACGTACAAACACTTATTATGTTTTAAGAACCAACAAAGAACTCATTCCTAAAATTTTTTATTACGTAATAAAAAAATTTAATGATAAACATAAACAATTGGATTAAAAATTAGATTCTCCCTAGTTCCAACTTCCAAGTGCAAAGGATCATCATCTTAAACATATATGATCCAAATTATATTAATTAGTTCTAATGTTAATCATCCATTTTAGTTATACAGTTAAAACTTGCTTCTTGTATAGTCTCATCTTGTGCATGTATAAGAAAATGTGAAAAATAAAATAAAAACAGAAAGCAATAAAACAATATTTTTTATATTTTTTATACAAACTTTTGAAAGCAAAAAATAAAATAAAAATAAAGTAATATTTTTATAATTGAAAATAAAAATAAAAAAAATTTCTCAAATCAAACACTGATGCTAATTGGAAATCTTGTCTAACTCGGCAGTTTGCGGGTAATTTCACTTTTTATAGTCAAAATCGCCATTAGCTCATTCCCTTTGATTATTTGTTGAATGTGTCCCCAATTGTGCAATAGGAGATGTCAATTTTTAAGTTTCATAGAAACGGGGGTGCAACTCAAGCCAAAAATGGAAGCTGTAAGGTACCCAATTCGAATAAAAAAAATGAAACTTTTCAATTAGAACATTCAACATCGAGCATGTAACTTGGTAACCTATCAACGCTAAAAATGCAACTAAAGTGTTAAAGAATGAATCCCAGTTAGTAAACTTAAGGTTAAATTTAAATTTACAAACTGAATTTGTAAAATGTATCATATAGGAACTGACCAGACGTTAAGAACTGGTAGAAAGTTAGAAATCTTACTTCTAACTTCTCTCCAAATAATGCTGAGAAACTAGTTATAACTACTCGAAACATCTAAGCACTTCCCTATAGAAACTCTCCCAGCAGAAAGAGAAAACTACATTTTCACTTCATCCTTTTATTCCTTTTGTCACATTCTAACTTAAACATTGAAATTCCTTTTGTAAGTACTCCACCCTTCACTCTAAATCGGTCATTCACATCGATCAAACAAGTCCACCAGATACTCGAACCTCAGTTAAATCATAAAAGTATTCCAAATCTTACTTTTTCAAAATTAAGTTTAGGTAAAATTTTATTCTCAAAATACTTTTGAGAAAATAATCAAACATGATGTTAAACTGATTTTCCTCTTAAACATATTTTTAGAATTCTCGCTGAAAAACTAAACACACCCATACTCATTAGCCGATACAGTTAGATCACATTTGTATGAATAATACATAAAGATAAATATTAAAAACCTTAAAAAAGAAATTAAAGAACTAAATCATAGTTATTACATATTGTAAACCGAAATTTATAATTTAACTATTATTATAATTTAATTATTATTAAGGTAGAACCAAGTCTATATCCCATAACCCATCCTTGCCACTTCTGTATCAGAGAATACTTGGCACAAATTGGATCAAATCAATCTTTTTGCTAAACCATGCCGTGACAGGGTAACCATCCGCAAATAGATTTTTTTCTATCAAGACCTCCCGCAGGTCAAATTATTATAATAGGTTTATGACATTGCAGCCCAAGAAAAAATTAAACTTAGCAAGATTTTAATTTTTTAACATGACAATCTTTCTCTTTGGTTTTTTTCTATCTCCCCCCTACTTTTTTTTTTCTCCAACAGCAAGCATTCTCCCTGTGCGGCTTCTGTTATAATTCTAAAAAGGTTTAACAAACTAACTAACTTTCCATTATATTTTGTTAAGACTTGAACACAAGATTAGGGTTCCACTCAAAAAATTAGTTCTTTAATAGAAAAGTTTCATTACTACCATATTAATTCTTTTATTTTATTCAATGTAAAATTCCTAACATTGCTTCCTCCTTTAAGAACTAATAACGTCCATGGTACTTTCACTCTATTGACAGTAACACAATGATAACTCTGTTTCCTTTGGCAGCTTCATTCACCAATTAGTATTCAATATTGAACCTATATCCAACTTGTAGGTAGTCTTTTCTGTAACCCAACTTTCAGCAAAAGCACCGAATGTTAGGGCTTAAAGAACAAGAGGAGAATCCAAATCAAAATACTAGATCATTAAATAGGAGAGTCTTATGGCTTAAATACCACGCTAAGTCCTTTATTCTATTCAATGTAGGATTCCTGACATATTTATACTGAACTCATGTGGAGAGGTCATAAAACTGATAAAAGGTAGCATAAGTTAACAGTTATCAGTTTATTTGTCCAAAAACGTGGGCTTTTCTGTCTTGGCCATACCATACACTTCCAAAAACGTTAACTTAAATGGCCATTCACAATGTAATTTTATGCCGGTGATAGAAATGTTCTATCCAAAAAATTGGAGGGGAAAAAGCATGTAGAGGGCAGCTAAAATCAAGGCCCCATATTCCAAGTTCGTTAACCAAGCTCTTTAATAAAAAAGAATTAAATAAGCAGCTTCAAATTCAATGCTGAATGCTGTCCTAGTAAAAGACAAAAAATTGAAAATTAGAAACTCTTCCAAGGAAAAATGCATTCTGTTAAATGCATTCTGTTAAATGCATTATTATCTTCACCAAATCGTAGATAAGGTGAACAATGGCTTTATGAAAGCTTACCTGAGCTTAGTTGTATTATCTGCAATTAGGTAGACTCTACAAAAATAATACAACAGCAATCACCACTTGATGCAAATCAGATAATAAAAAGTCATCTTATCACAACAAAAAGGAACCAACCTCAATCACGCTCAATGCCTAGCATTTTCAATGCTAGCTCCCACGCAACAATTGTTGCAGCATTAGCAGGAAATGCTCGACTTATAGTAGGACCCAAACCTGTATAGCAACCCTTCAATCCAGCCCTTTGATAGATCTACAAATAAAACCACTTTTGGCCTCTCTATTTGGTATATCTTTTAAATATGTAAAAATGATTGGAAATTAAACAAACAATGTAGAAAGATTTAAGAGAGTTTACTGAATGCAAGACCCGAAAAGGATTTCTCGGACAGCTTTTATCTGGGTTTGTCTGAATTAAAGTCTTTGCAACATCAAGAGGCAAAACCATCAACCAAAACTGGTAGCACAATCGAGAAAAAACAACAAAAAGATTAAGTAGGGTCCACACTAAATAGCATATTAAATTGTCAACCAGATCAGAAAAAACATGTTTAGTTATCAACAAGCTTACAGCCACACCACCAAGGCCTCCAGTAACAGTCCCTATTCCAATATCAACCAGGTGGTTGTAACTGGATGAAGCAGCTTTCATATTTGAATGCAGGTGATAACGCACATTTTCGTATACACTGAAAAAGACAGCATTCCCTATAGATTCTCTAAGCAATGTTGTACAACCTCCTCGAAAAATTCCTTTCACCTGAAAGGAATGCCATCAGCTATTACACATTAATCATGGTGTTGCAGAATGTTGCAGAATTTCCTCACCCCTTCAGTTTTTACAGTTTTAAGGGCACAATCAAGGGGACTACTGTATCTACTGGACTTAGGAACCAAAGAGTCAGTGCCTTGTATCTGCAACTTACACTGGAGAAGTTCAAATTTAAATTGGCATGGTTGTTAGTCAATAAAATTACCAATGACACTGCAGGTTCACTTTACCAGTTTACCTTTATAAGCTCTGTTGGTCCTAACACAAAACTGATGATGGCACCACTAAAAGCTGCAGATGGAATTATAACTTCAGGCCGTGGTTCCCCACTTTGAACTCCCCCCTAGATTAGCGTAGGGAAACAAAGTACTAGGTATGAACTAAAGCACACTTAAGAGATAAATATACATCCAATTGATACACTCACAAAACCACTAAATGATCATAATGCTATATCTTATAAAAAGTTGTGCTGATTGGTGCAATGTTAACTCAAGATAAACCTCATTTAAGCCATTTTCAAGCACACCTGAAGGTACACTTTTGTCTGGGAATAAATGCCAAAAAAGAGTGATCCTTCGACTGCCATCCCAACAAAAGATGATGTTGCTCCTCTATAAAGTCCTTTGATCTGAAAAAGAGAGTACAAAATTACATTTGGAAGTCTAAAACCAATCCTCTTGAAATCTCTAAATAAAGCTAAAAGAAAAAAACAAAGCATTACATATCATACTGTTAGAGATATTTTAATCATTTATAGACGACCTCCAGTTAATGGCTTATGCCTTTGGGAGAGTTACCCTTTGAAATAATATCAGTCTCTGTGACGAAGAATTCAAGAATTTCACCATTGCCACTCCCGTTCTTAATAATTAAAGTGAAATTCAACAGAAGGTAAAATGAGTCCATCCTTATCTATCATCTACACTTAAAGTCAATAGACTATTGGGTGAGGGAGTGTCATAGATATAAAATCATTCACGTGTCTCCAACTAACAAGCTAACAACTTAAGCTTTTAGAAGAACTACTCTTGGACACATCAATTGAATATAGGTAATATTAGCAATGATGAATATAAGACAAAAATAAAGTACATTTAATCATACTTCTCCAATCACCTAGGTCTTCCCTTCCCAGCTTCAGTAATACAAGATATATTTACAAGTTAAACCCACTTCTAAAAATTGGCTTAGGGATCATCAACCTTAACTCTCTTCAATTTTGGAGAGAAAATTTATCCTAAAGGAAAATATTAAAATTCAAGAAGGAAAAAAGTGCAAGTTTAGCAGCACCATTTTATTTTATCAATACAAATTCAAAAGGTAATGTGGGTTCTAAGGAGAGAAAAAAACTTGCACTTTAGAGGAAAAACATCAGAACATGATAGATAGGAAAATATGACATTTAGACATGTGTGCCTTCTGACTTTACAGAATAAGTGAAGCATAGCCAGACTTTTACAAATAATTAGCAAAATATGTCACAATTAATAGGTTCTATGAAATATAATCTCTGGTTCAGAAATGACATCCTTTCTTCTCTAGGAAGAAAGCTTTCAAAACAAAATTTAGTAAGCCCCTACCATCAGACTCCAAAAATAGAACACAAATATCAGATGGCTAAAGAACTTCATTACTTATTAAATGATGTGATGGTCTCATAAGAAATACAATATTCAATCTAAATTACGAGATGAAATCAAATAATCAGCCCGCTATATGCCTACATAATGATAAACTACACCTGACCAGACTTCCAGCTTTTATACACAAGAAAGCATATCAACCAGCAACGGTACAAATTAGCAATTACGTAATATTTCATATTCCTATGTGGAATTTAACTGAATAACCCATTTTTATCCTTCACAAGTTAAAGGTCAATTAGCCATACTCCTTCAGTCTTCAATATCCTAGCAGTGCAATGCAATCCATTTCTATACTGAATCATATGTGCTTCTGCATTGTGCTTTTGCAGCTTCACCTGATAAATGGGGAAAAAATAGTTTACAGATAGGCTACACCTTTAAAAGTAGATAACAATTAAAAATATAATTAAACACAATAAGAACCGCCCTGAAATCACCAACAAACATGCAAAGAAGAGCCTAAAATAGATATAAATATAAGTATAATGTATAAAGACATTGTAGAAGATTGCAGACAAAAAAGATGGCTTGTTTCTCACTGCAACTGAAGAAACATAATCAAGGAAAATTGTTCAAAACAAGGTGTGCTTGTGCTCTCTGATGCATAAATTTAAAATTTCAGAAATTTCTCAGCATTTTTATAGCTTATTGAGATTATTTCCTTCCAAAAATGAAATATACGAGTCGTCTTAAAATAATAAGGAACTGTAAATTTGGATCATATTGTCTAGCTCATAAATATTATATTGCAGATCAAATTATTATATACATAACATTTATTTATGTTTTAATTATGAGTTAGCATCATTCCCTGTTAAACTACAAGTTACATTCTGTTCCTATAATCCTATTCATGCCCATATCCCACATATTATTATTTAATCATGATAATATTGTTCAGAAGAGATTAACTACACTCTAATATTTCTGCTGTTCCTGTTTACAAACCAGATACGGAGAGATAAAGAGAAACCCTTTCATCACAATTGCATTTATAAAATCTTGATTCCTTGTCTGAAGGTTTTGCAAGCTTTCTTCAAGGCTTTGCATTGATAATCTTATTCAAAAGTTCATGCATGCCCCTCAAGGAAACAATTTGATAAAGGAAAGCAGTACAACAACATTGCACATGCCAAGGAGATAGAAAAATCATTATTGATTTGTTCCTAAATCAATTAAGAAAAGTAAAATTCTAAAATTTCTTATTATTTTCTTCACTATTTGTCATGAGGGCAAGTTTTATCACAACGGTAAAGTTGCTGCCTTGTGGCCTAGAGGTCACTAGCTCAAATCTCGGAAACAACCTCTTTTCTTATGAGGATAAACAATTAAGGTGTCAGATTGTTATTTATGGTGTTACAAAGCAAGAAACTTCTCGTTAGGAGGAAACCCTGGGTATGTTTGGTAAAAGAATTTTTTTTTTCATGCCCAGGAATTATGAATCCTAAGAATGATTAAAATTTGTTTGGTTGGTCTTAAAATATTCTTGGAAATATTTATATATGTATCGTGGGAACCAAAGATTTCCACATTTAATTTTAATAAAACTTTCTCAAAATTTTTAATTATTTATCCCATTAAATAATCTTATAAGAATAATATGATATTTTAACCATAGTAAAACTTTTTTCCAACTTGGGGAAGTTAGATTCCCACATTCCCATAGGAACAATTTTGTGGAAAACACAAGTAAAAAAAAACGTTCCCAGGTATTTATTTTAAAAAAAAAAAAAAAAACAAACATGGAACAAACAATACCAAGTTCGAATTCCTGGAAACTAAAAACTTCCCTAGTACCAAACACCCCCAAGTTTGTTAGGTGAAACATTGTGTTTATTAATATTTGTATAGTTGTACTCGACTCTGACCTAAATAAAAACCAGCGTTTGGTTCCATGTTTTGGATGCGATTTTCAGAAGCTAATAATTATATAGTGTTTGGAACTACGTGATAACACTACTACGTCCATGCAAAATTCATGTCAATAATGCAAATGCTACTCGTTTTTGCTTCAGATAGATGTGGAGAGAGACTTGTGATCCACATTCTGAAATTCATTCCAAACATGCACATAGTTTCCACATCCCAAATGTGAGTCCTCCATTCTCAAAAAGTTTCCAAACATGCTAATAACCTATTTAGTGTGTTTACTTCTTGAGTCTAACAGCCCCACCTTTTTTTCTCCATTATTTGTTATCATAATATTTATACATGCTTGAATTATTTAAAAAGGTTAACAATATAGCACAGACATGATTTAAACAAGCAAGTTAGTAACAGCTCTGAATCATCATGTCATCCCTAGATAGCGCATAAGTTATGAGTTGTATCATTCTAAGCAAAAGCAAGCAATTGTCAGTTAAAAGGACAAGAACAGTAGAAGTTGGTCCTCAACACAATCCCACATACTATACTATACCACTTAAAACTTTACGGTAGTCTCAATCAACCAATAAACCATGAACAATGACAAAACTAAAAAATAATAACCACATTAAAAGTCAACTAAAAATTGAAAATTTGAGATCTAAAATTGTTTTACATTTGTTCAGAACAATGGACGATTGAAATTAGAGCACCCCGCCATTTAATTTTCAACCCTGCATCCCAAAGTACCAGAAACACTGTTTTTAAGTGCCTTATACAAGCACAGGGCTGAACAATAAAAACACCCAGCAAGGGGGTAACACATAGGAACAAAACAATTATCAAATAATGTATCAAGCGGAGGCAATAATTACGACCAAAGGGATCCATAAAAGTTGATAAAAATTGAACCTTAACGGTGTCAAAGGGGTGGCCAGTGGCTACAGCGGCAACACCAGCGAGCAAACCAGCCACATATTCCTTGTACCCTGAACTTGAAATCTCTGCCATGCCTCTCAGTCGCTAGAACCTAGAATGGGAGTAATCAGCTACATAGGAACTACGTTGTTACTGTCCGTACCAGGTGTCTCCACGCGCCAATCGCTGACTGCCAGAGTGGCTAAGCGTTAATGCGCGGTCGCTGGAAACACTGTTAAGGTTACTGATTAGTGTCTCAAAGAAACACCGATGGTGGCCCTCTGTGAAGAACTAAAATTTCACTATTGAGGATGAGATCAGAGGATTTTAAAAAAAAAAAAAAACGAAAAGATAAATGCGTTTACTTTTTCCATTTTGTTTTGTTTTGGTAACTTGTCCAGTTATGCACCAGGATTCCCTGACTGAAAAGCATCTGCATAGTGATGCAGTAATTGTCTGATGGATTAAACTATTTTCATCTTATAAAAATTTTTAAGGGTTTACCAATTTTTTCTCCCACTTATTTTGATTTTTGTTTTTAATCTCTTAATTTTTTATTAATTTTAATCTTTTAAAGAAATTTCGTTGCATTTTTAGTTTTTTGAAAACATTTTTTTTTTTAAATTTGTGGCATTTCCTAAATCATGGGTTCCCAAGTCTCATTACTCTGTTTCATGACATATCATTCTTCATTAACTCAAATTCTCAATCCAATATATAATGATCATGTCTCCAAAAGACATCTCAACATACAGAATCATAATAAAATTAAGTTTTACACCAAATCTTTTTCATTTTAAAATTGAATTGGATGTATCCTTTCTAATTGGTCACATGACTCATCCTTTCAAATTTTTAAGTCTAACACTCTTTAGAAGTTTCTCATCACTAACTTAACATTTTTATGTGTCTTCAGTTATATTTACAACTTCTAAATCTCAAATTTTCATTAAACATTTTAGTCAAGTCTCACTAAACTCACAACTTATAATTAATCTATATTCACTATGGAGGGTATATTGAATTAAGATTTTATAGAATTTTAAATGACTTTTTTCATATAATTTTTTTTATGATATTGAATCAAAAATTTTAAACAATATAAATAAATCTTATAGTATTTAATTATGATGATAAAGAAAGACAATAAAAATTAATGGTATTTAATTAAGATTTTTTAATACTTATAAAAAGCATTATAGTATTCAAAGGTATACACATTTCGATGGATTATTTTTAAGATGAATTTCATGTGAATTTTTAGTAAAATATATAAATGCTAAACCTATCAAACAATATCTCACCAAATTATTGAAATTTTCTTAGATTCGTATTCTTTTTTTGTTGGTTGTTAAATTTTTCTTTTTTTTACCACACATTTTCCTTTTTCTCTTCGTTGAAAATGATATAAACATTTCATTATTTTCTTTATAAAAATATTATTTTAATGAATCTATAGATGAATCTTTAATATTACCAAATAATAAATATTATGATTTTGAACCTATTATTCAAATCCAAGAGTGAGAACTAGAAAATGTTATTTCGTGGAGGGCTAATATAAGAAGACATGAAGTTAAAATCAATTAACTATTATAAGATTGAAAAAATTATATTTGTTTTACTTTTCTTTATTTAAATCTTATCACATCTTTATTTTTTTTCATTGACTCTTGTAATTTTGAATATTTTCTAAAAATCCATGAAATTTGTTCAATTCTTATAAATCCATAAAATCCTTTCAAATATTTTAATTTCCATGATATATATCCATTCAAACCTTAATTATAAAAGTCTTTTAAAAAAATATGATAAATCATAATGTTCCTATATAGTCTTCCCCACATGAAAATTCAATGGAAATTGTTCTTAGAAATGACCATGAGCAACCCAAAGATGAAATGAAACCTTCATAAGTAGTTGATATGTGTCATTTTCTTTTGAAATTTTGCATTTGGATTCGCATAACTCCTTGCATTTTTATCTAAATTTTTAATGATTTGTGAGTATTGTTTGCAATATTGTCTTACATTTCTCACTTTTTTGTTTTCAATTTTTAGACTCAAATATCAAAACCATTTGTTGAGTGATGGAGACAAAAATGAGGATGAGAATAAAGACAAGGATGATGACGATTATGTTAAACTAATTTTTCATTTTGAATTTCTCCAATTGTTTACTTTGTAATATGTAGTTTTTTGTTATTTAATCAATTTTACAATTGCTTAAATTTTCATGTTGGTTTTGATTTTCTGCCTCAACGTTGTTTGTTTTGTGTCGATGGTTTAATTTCATATTTTTAGTTTCAGTGGTATTTGAGAGTGTTGCGGTGTTCACTTATTTATAAGTGATGCTTGCATTCTCTTATGCTTATATAGTCATTTATTTTGTGATTTGTCATTTTTGTTTTTCAATTTTTTATTGTATTTATGTAAATGTATTTTTTAATATGAATGTTATTTTCCTTTAACATGACCTTATTTTCTAATAAAATATTTTATCTTCCTATAAATTACAATATTCAATTTTTTATTTACCTATTATTTTACATTTAAATCTCTAGTGACATTTTCATGTACATGCTACTTTGCTAAGATAGAAATGTGAAACACTTATAGGTATGCATAATATAAGATTTTTTTTTTGTATTTTTTTAAACTCATATATACCTAGGTGAAAACTCTTGATTATAAGGTGAAACTACTTATAATTCTTCTTTTCTTTCACATGATTTGTGTACAAAGTTATGTATTTATTACAATTTAGCAAAATCATCTAAAAGTAATTTTCAGAACATTCTTTTTCAACATCTTATTTCATATTTGCATTATTCTTACCATGATCCATTTTATTAAATCAATAAAATTAAGATGGATTATATATGCTCTAAGGATTGTCAATGTCTTCTCATAATACATTGACCTAGGGCATGGACTTGAGAGTTTGACATTTGATATTAATGTTTGCTAATGAGTGTAATGGTGTTTATTTACAGACATATGGTTATAGATTTGTCAGATTTAAAGGCATCGTAGTGTCCTATATGCCTAGGTACGTAATTTATAATTGATGTCTGTTTTCTTAATGATACTGTTTGCTAAACATTTATGGTTGTTCCACAAACATGCTAAACTTAGTGCAAGTATGAATTTGATAGCTTTGCTGAAAGTTTGTTTTATTAAGACAACATTTCGTTTATAATGTTTTTTTTTACTTGGTAAGATAATGATTTAAGTTCTACCAACGGAAAAAATAATCAATTTAAAATTTTGCATTGATAAGCTCCTTTTAATGTGTCTTGTATCCTCTTGCCCCCTCACGATGCACTAAGATTTCAAAGTGTTCTCAGATGTTAATAAAGATTATATTCAAAGTAAAGAATTATAAGGAAGAATGGAGAGGGAGGGATCCAAATCTTCCTATTATGTTGTGGTTGTGGACAATATTTTGCTTAAGAACATAATTTCTAGGTGAGTATTTTACACTGTATTTCATTCTTTAAAGTCTATGACATTTGCCTTTTGCTTTTGGTACTAAAAAATTCATTAAGAGGGGAGGTTGCCTCATTCTATGTTCAAGGCATCCAACAGGTTTAGAGACTTACATTCTAAGATACTTTTTTTGACATGAATATAAACTTACCATTTACCCATTACATTATCTTATGAGGTTATGATGTATCTAACTTCCATCATAGATGATGCAGTTATTTGGTTTGTGGTTAGTTTTGTAAAAAACTATTACATTTTGAATTGGTTTATTAATTGTGACAGTCATTGACTAACATGTTGACACAGATAACATATTATGCAAGTAGCCATCTAAAGGAGCTAGATCATGAACCTATTTATAATTTTATAGTTTGTGTTCAAAAATGCATTATTCGTGCAATATTATTGTATTAAATGGTTCTTTAATTATTTTACAGAAATAAAAAGGTTCTTTGATTCTAGAGAATGCAAAAATAAAATACTTGTATAAGTTGTGATAATTAAATGTAGAAAATTGTTGGCTTGCATAATTTCAAATTAATAAATTCTTCGACAGGCTCCATGCTGCCTGTTGGCATAAATTTAGGTAAAAAAAAAATACCTTTTTATTTTTTATTGGGGTTTAATGTGAACTGTAACAAGAATCTTTTTCATCTATGACAAGTCTTCACATGTATGTGTGCTTTATTCTCTCGTTATTGTTTTTTTGACATGCTTGATGCATATAGTAACATGTAAAAAAATCCCAACATTGAAAAAAAAACAAGAGAGGTAAATATAGAAACAAACTCATCGCCTATTTCTTACTTCAAATTCTACATTACCTTTAGTTTTTGTTTGCCAATGTTCTTTTCATCTTGAACTCCCTGGCTTCTATCAGGCATCCAAGAAGTAGAAAAGGCACTAAAAAAATGTGATTGTGATGAATTAAAATACAGTTCATGACAACTAAAAGCCGTCACAAATATTTTTTCTGATAGCTAAAATAGTTGTCACTACCACGTACGTCATAAACTGATTTTGACATATTTGAAATATCCACTGGTATTGCTGTCATAGAACTTTCAGAAAATGCTCAACATTTTTTGACGGTTAAAAAAGGCCACTAATTACATGGTTAATTTATTTACATCTTTCATCTACTGCCAGCTTTCAAATGCTATAAATTACATTTCTAATCATTTCCGGTTTATATTATTGTCAGCTTTTAACTGCCACAAAGTATACTAATTTAAACTACCAATATTTTATCCAAAACCTATTAATTTAAAACTACCAATCATTGTTTGCAAATTTCTTTCTAATTATATTTTTCATTTTACGTATCATTTAAAATCAAAATATTTTTAAATAATATTGTTGTAATATTATTTTTCTTTAAATAATATTTTTAAATGTGGTAATATATTATCTTAAACTGCATTTCATTTTAATCTAACGTCTATACTTTTAGGAGCATTTTGCTGCATGCAACTTCTATAGCTAAAGCGCACACACACATATCTATTAATATAAATATGCTTTCAAGTGGCAGAGGCCAATTACTTAATTTGATCCACTTATTTTTTTACTTTGCCCTGAACGAGTGGAATTGATGCCTTGGTCTTCTTCACTTTCCTCCTATAGTTTTATGAGATTTTTACCAAAAATAAAAAAAATACCATGATACGTAAACAACAAAGGTACCGTTTGCAATAGATAAACAAAGAACAAGCAGTCAAGCATCCATGCCCGTCCATTTCAATTTAAGGGGCCGTTTTAATAAAAGAATTAAAAAAAGAAAAAAGAAAAACCACGAAATCTTGAGGAAGGCCTCTATTCGAAGAAGTAACAATATCCTGATATGCTCAATTTTAGTGCTGCTCAAACAAAATTTGGATACTTAGTCAACAAAGTGGTGTTAAAGGATTGTTTATTTGTCAGGAACTATGATCATACTTCAAAACTTTGTGTAATGTTAAGAGGCAAAATAAGAAAGTAGCAACGAAAGCAAACTTGACGTATATAACAGAGGTCTGCTGCAGCTGCTGGTGGTTCCTGTGAATCTGAAATCACATAAATAAGTGAGATCAGGGTCATGATTCCGCTAATTTGATAAATCCTTTAAAATAATTAAATTACAGTGTAAAATTATTTTACAATATCAATATATGACTATTAAATTCTACTGATAAATGAAGGCATCATACAGAAAATAATAAATTGTATCATATTTAATATTGTTTTTGAACTTATGTTCTATTTCTTAGGAGGTCATTATTCTTTACAAGATTATAAACATCATTGTTCCTCAAAAACTTTGGATGAAGCCCCCTTTCAATCAAAATGCAAGAACATCTAAAAACAGATCAATGAATTTTGAGAAAGATCCACTAATAAATCCAACCTACAGATGATTCCAGCAGCTTGACTGCTGCATTTCAGAGTTCTCATTTTTGTACATCTAGTCGATAGAAGATTATAAGTTCATTGCATGTGACAGAACCTCATGTACCTCTCATTTATTAAGAATTCAATCTAAAGTGCGGTTAGGCATAACATGAAGAGTAATTGTAACAAAGTAAAGTGAAGATTATCCATTGGTAGTCAACACTAACATTTTGGGGGTGGGGATGCAATGAACTATGTTCAATTCTTTTACAAACAATAGCATAAAGAATTTTCTTCAAAACAGTCTTCCTAGATATTCTTGTAGGCAAACTACCCACGAGATACCTATCTGATGCAAGTTGAATGTTGGTTTTGCCTGCCAGCCCACTGATATAGGTGAAAAATCTGCATGATAAGAAGCAATGTGGCTAAACAAGTATTCGCCATTAGATGTAATCAAATTAGGTAAGCTACATGGATTTTAATCTCAAAGGAGTATTAAAAGGGAGGGAAAAAAAAGTGTGGATAACAATGCTTCAAGTGAAAGACAAAATGGAAACTCAGGAATTTACTATCTACTGTCAAGGATTAACTCTCTTGAAAACTCATGAATAACTTCATTACATTTTTATCATACCCTATCATGGAAGAGTTGCTTAGGCTCCAAGTGCATACATAAATGTAAAGGCCCACTTTTACCCGGTGGTAAAATTTAAAATTTATTAAAATGAATTGGATAGGCAATGATTAAACTATTGAATACTTGGTCTTAAAGGCTCTGAGATATCAAATGAAGGACTAATTTTTCCAAAAGCTTCAGCTAATAGGTGAAGGCTCGTGAATGTCTATTACATTTCTATAAGTTATCATGACACAAGAAAACCCCTTGAATAATATTCATAACTGAAAATAGAATTCTCATCTCCATTTACAGACATGATAAAACTAGATTGGCCAGTAACAAGAAATTTTGGTACCAAGCAATTCTAAAATATCTAACAAAGGTTTTAAATCATGGAAAAAACACTTAGAAAGTTAAATAATAAGAAATTATTCCACTCAAGTCTGCACTTCTGACCAAGACTGTGTACTAAACTTGTGATTAACAATAAAGTTTAATATAAAGGAAGATATCTTACAGAGAGAGTTATTGAGAAAAATAAAATTATCTATACTTTAGTTAATTAAACACACAGGTACGATATCAAGTTTCCTTCTCACTGTAGCATTTTACAAACGCCTTATGGACTCAAAAGAAGTTCAATTAGAAGAAGAAAAAATGCTGAAAATAATAACTAATTGTGACAGCTAAAAAAAATGTTAGTAATCACATTTATTCTGACAATTTCTTGTGACTAAAACATGAACTACCACTCAGAGCCTATTTTCTTGTTGTGAGGTGTGTGCTGGGTGGGAGTTGGAGTTGTATGTCTTGGTAGTGCATGAATTAAGATGTTATTGGAGAGAATAGAAGAAAGGAAGAAAATTAGCCAGGTCACTTGAAACAAACTTTCCTGATGAGATTTCTAAAGCTTGATGCTTGACACAAATGGATTGTGCTTGAATTTGATGTAGAAAACATATTAGGAATGGTCTGGGTGGGCAATGTTGATTTGGAGGTAGCATTGGAAGAGAGATGGGTGTCTTCTTAATATTCATAATCGAATCAACAATATACATGTATTTTTTTTAAATAGTTTAAATATGTTTTTAATTTTTAATAAATTTATAATTTTTTTATTTTTAATTATCTTTTTAAGTTATTGATCTCTAATAAATTTTTTATTTTATTATTGCTTTCTCAATTTATTTTGATAATATTTTAAAAAATAAAGTGAAGTGATTTAGATAACATTTTAC
>JAMLFT010000904.1:0-35506 GCA_026544285.1 Pachyrhizus erosus | reverse complement strand
CAAAAAATATTAATATGAAAAAGAAAATATAAATTTATGAAATATACAAATTCATTTTGGTTTCTATTATTAGAATAAATTAATTAGGTAAAAAGTTAAGTTAATTAATAATAAAATCTTTAATTAATTATTAGTTGGTTAAGAAATCACAAAATAATATTAAATATAATAAATATGAAGTACAATATCATTAATACATGTGCTTTAGATGATTTTTTTTTACAATGATTATGTAAATATATATAATTTTTTTTCTCTATATTATGAAAAATACGTCAAACTTATTTGTACTTAAAAATATTTAGAAAAAATAAGTCATGGCAGTAGAAAACAAGTTTACACAGTCAATTTATTTATAGAATTAATAATAGATTGAAATAATTTAATATAAAATTTATAAAATGTCTTACAAGAAATTAGTAATTTCTAATAATAATTAATGATAGTGAAATAAAGGATGAAATCAATGATAATTAAATTATATGTACTTAAATGAGAAGCATGTAAAATGAAGAGAAAAAATTACATCATATTATGTCATTTGTACTAACAATCCTAATTAGCAACTATATTTTATATAATATAGAGATATAAATAAATTTGATATAATTTTTATAAAATGTCTTAAAAAAAAGTTTAAAAAATTAATAATTACTAATAATAATTTATGATAGTGAAATAAGGAATGAGACCAATTATAATGAAATGACATCTATTAAATGAGAAGCATGTAAAATGATGGAAAAAATTGTATCATATTATTATGTTATGTATACAAATAATCCTAATCAGTAACTGTATTTTATATAATATATAGATTATTAAATAGTTAAAAATAAATG
Source organism: Pachyrhizus erosus (assembly GCA_026544285.1). Classification (NCBI taxonomy): domain Eukaryota; kingdom Viridiplantae; phylum Streptophyta; class Magnoliopsida; order Fabales; family Fabaceae; genus Pachyrhizus; species Pachyrhizus erosus. The sequence goes on along the minus strand of JAMLFT010000904.1, from coordinate 34,664 downwards.
AATTTTTTATTAATTCTTACTTAATATATAATTGAGTATTATTAAAAAAATTATAAATTAAAGGTTTTAAATTGATATTATGTAGAAATTAATTGAAACTATAGATAAATTGTGATATTAGACTAATGATTTCTTCTCTCTAATTGCTTTAGGCCATTTTGATCATAACAGAAGTGCGATAAATGAAGATGAGTTCGCTTAACTGGAATTCAACATGAAAGGGTAAATTAAATTCATTTTATACTAGTGTATTTGCTTTTGTGGTGTGGCAAAAAAAAAAAATCAATTAGTTTTTCACATTGAAAACACCCAAACTCTTTATACCTTCATGATTTCTATTGTGAGAAATTGATTAATATGGTGCCATTGTGAAACTAAACATACACTCCATCTACGATTTTTAAATATAAGTACATAGTAATTTTGTAAAATAAATTAGGTTTAAATAATTTTTTAGTCGTTATAAAATATATTATTTTTTATTTTAATTTTTAAATTTTTACTTATTTTAGTTCTTTAAAAATTTAAAAATTTTGAATTTAGTTTCTACTTTTAAATAACAATGATAATTGATGATATAATAATTTTAAAAATTTAGTAATCTATTGTCTTTAAAAAATATGATAAAACAATCACATATAACTTTTTTTTTAGTAAATTGTGTTTTTAAATTCGTATATGTTCAAAATAGTTCATGATGTTAAATTAGTTAACGAAAAATTTAAAAATACAGTTTAACAAAAAAATTACATATGATTATCTTGTCAACTCATTAATGATGTGGCAAGTCAATAAATTATCAATGTCGTTATGTTATCATTTGACAATATTTTTAAAAATAATAGGGCCTAAAAGCAAAAACATATAATTTTTAAAGAACTATAATCTAAACAAAAAATTTTGAAGCACTAAAATTTAAAAAAAAAAATCTTATTTTTTAGGAATCAAAATATTATTTAAATTAATAAATTAAATAATTTTAATGCTAAGATCTCATAGATTAAAAATATTATTATAAAGGATTTGAACTTGCTAACAACATATGAGGAGTGTTAATAACATATATTTTTTTATTGATTAACATTTAAAGAAATGCTAATAACACATTTTTTAATTTTTTTTTACTATAATTGAAATATATTATAAATCACAAAATTGTGTATGTCTTACTCTTTATTCAATGAACTTGATTCATAAAATAAAAAGAAAAATAAAATAAAATTCTTCATTTAACGAATGACGATGACAGTCAAAACTGTCACATCATACTATTATGGCACTATCATAACTATTATTTGACAACACTACCTTATTCGTCAATCTTTCTCTCCATAAACACTTGTCAGAATTTCTCTTTCTTGGAAGCTTAAGTTCCAGGGTTGCTATTATCCTTAACTTATGTCTACTTTGCTTCTCCAATTATTTTTCATTTACAAATTGAACAAAAATCTGTTTCTATTGTGTACTTTTTCTAGATACATGGCAGAAACTTGTTTCTATTCTTTGAGTTAATTGTTGGGGGGATGATGTGAGTCCATTTCGTGTCATTAAATGAGTACCACTACTAGCTTTTGGTTTTAAGTATAGAAATGTGACAAATGTTGTATAACTATCTTTACTTCTCTCTCCCTCTTATTGTATAATTGAATTGTACTTATATTTTTTTGTAGATGGTGTTTTTGATTAGTACTTAAGATCGTCAAATCATATTGGGTATGAAGAAAGTGACCCCCTGACATTGAGGTATATGAGGATATAGAGAGGAAACTAAGGCATAAGAGTTGGACACTTCAGGAACATGCACACATCAAATGAGGAAGATTTGTTATTAACTTACGTTATGTATTTAATTATATATTTTGTATTTTATTGTCATGTTTTATATTTAACTTTTGTATTTTATTATTAAATGACACATTATATGCCTATGATAATTTTAATGTGATTTCTTCTACATTTTCGCATCCATCAATGCTTATCAAGTTATTTTTAAAAAGTAGTTTAAAAAATTATCTTATTTCAACATTTTACAAATAAAATAAATAAAAATATTTTTTCTCAACTACACAATAGAAACAATTTCAATTATGTATGTCCACTACTTACTAAACAAAAAGTTATTTTTATTGCGTAGTTAAAAAAAAAATACATAACAAATTTTTTTTTTGTTATGTAATAGGTGTAAAAAATATTACACAATAAAAAATTATTTCCATTATATATTTTTTACACAAGAAAATTTAATTACTTTCGTTTTACAAAATATACAGGAATTGTTCATGAAAACAATAATCAAAATTAAGATAAAAAATTTAGATATACAAAGAAATATTAAGAACAAAAATGAAAAAAACATCAACGTTAACGTTAAATATCTTTATTCAAATAAACATCTCTTTACATTTACATAACTTTATTTTTATTACACTTAAAATCATTTGATTAATATATATCTGATATGTAATAACTTTGTCTATAATTTTAGAGTGAAATAATTTTTATATATTTATATTAAAATATGCTAACAAATACCTTTATTTATGAAAATATTAGAATACTGATTAATAAATTAAAAATGAAATATATAATAAAAATATTATGTTTTTTTTGGATGAAAAAATAGGTAAAAGTAATTGACATTTTCAAATAATTAAAATTATTGCTCCAAGCTTTCACCCCCTCCGACATAGTATGCAGCAAAACCAGGTGAAGGAAAATTTCAATTTCGTGGCTTAAGGCATTTAGGTGAACAAATGAGTGAAAAAGAAGATTGGCAAGAAGGAAAAAAAAGCTTGAATTCTGGTTAGAATGAAAATAAAGTGGTTGTATTTCTGTGTACAATAATAATAAAGTTTCAACCTAAAATATAAATTATCTAAATTATTTATTACTAGATTCACATTAGTGAATTTCGTTGAAGTGATTTTGTATGTACTAAGTGAGCTTCCAAAATTTGTTCGGCAAGAAAGCCCACGTTTTCCCACCAAATGTCGGTGATACTTAGATAGTTTCCTTCAATTCATACTACCCCTCTAGATGGTTGGAAAGCAACATTTGTTCCACCATATTGAATTATGACCTTGTTTTGATAAAAAAAAATAAATTAAAATGAATTGTACTTTTATAGTAAGTTAATATTAATCTTTCTACTTAATTTTGAGGAGGTATTTAGTTAGAAGATTTCTTTTAAATTTAAAAAATTTTAAATTAAAAAAGTATCACATTATTTTTTATAAATATAAATATTTTTAAAAATATTTATAACTAACTAACATATTTAATTGTCATAATTTCTAATATTCATATTTCTCAGAAATTATGATTCATAGGAATAAAAAAATTTCTTATACCAAATGCTCTTTTATATAAAAAAAAAAATTTAACTTTTGAGAAAGTTAAATTGTCTAAATTTATTTAAGTTTATGAAAAAAAAATTCAATTTATTTATTTATTACTATAAATATTTATAAAGAAATTTGTCTAAACAAAACTTAAATAGTTGGGTGCTAACAAATTGAGGAAATTGTTGGGCATATTCTCCTAAAATGACCTTGGATTTGTATAGGGCCATGTGACATTCACGAGTTAAACAAGGTATAGGCCCAAAGCGTCCAATAAAGCAACGGTCTGCAGTTATCATGTTAATCCATAGAGACAAAACTGAGTATGGGCTCACATGAAAATAAAATTTCTTCTCCTGGGAAGATATAACTGACAAAGAGAAATCTCTTCTTTTATATAGTGTATAACTAAATTACAAAAATAACCTGTACATCTTAGAATGTATCAACAAAACAACTTCTACATATTGTGTGTTTCATATTCAAAATCTTTTGACAAAAAAATATTTCATATCCATATTTAAATTGAATCAAAATTTCTGATAAGATAATTCTACATGAAAAATAATATATTTTTATTTTTGTATGATAATTATTTATTTCGACTTTTAAAAAATGTTATATTATATTATATTATATTTATGAAGTAATAATTTATTTTGACTTTTCAAAAAAATATAATATGTTATATATATATATAAAGAATAATTATGTCTTTGTAAAATATATATATTTTCTTTTCAATTTTTATTTAACCAAACGAAAGAATAGAAACTTTAACTTTTCTACTCATTCTCTCTTACTACTCTTAATTCAAATACTCTAAAAATTTATTTATTTTTATTCTTTTTATTCTTTTTTTTTTCTAATATTTCTTTCCACCTTCTTTCTTCTTTATTTTTTTCTTTATTCAAACAAAGTGTAAAAGATGTTGTTGCATGGATATTTTTAGTCGAATGAATCGGTTAGTTGTTTCAATACAAATGAGATCCTTTGCAATGAGAAAAAAAAATAAACCTTTCGATTAATGGGTTCCTAAACTACTTCAAAAAAACAATTAATATGTAGGTGAGAGAAGTAGAAAGTAGAAGTTGTGTAAAAATAAATAATAAAAACCATAAAGATAAATGTAAGATAAAATAAAATTTTTTATTGAGTGTGTGGTAAAAAATGAAATATAAAGCCTATTTATAGCATTAAGAACTCAACTACTCTGATATGCTTGTTTATGTGAATTAAGTTAACTGTTATTCACTATTCTTCTAGTAACTACTAACAATTGTTCCTCCTAAAATCTAGACATGACCGTGTTTTCTGAAAATCATTATATTTGTGTTTTGAATTTTAAACAAGTGGTAACCATTTCCTATTTCAAAGAGAGCACATCTTATAGTGGTTTTTTAACTACTATTTTCCACAACTAATATCTAACATGCTCATGAAAATACGTGGGACGACCACCTTATCTTTATTAAAAAAATAGAATTAATCAGGTTTAGCTAATTCACTCATTTAGCTAATATTGTAAATAGTTGAACTGACCTTTTCCATGTTCAACTGATCTTCGTATTGGATCAATATTGAAAAATAGTCAAATTTTACACAAAGTGACAACAATTGTGTTGAATCCTTAATTTTCAATGTCTAAAACAGATCTTTGAAAAATACTAACTAAACTCGTTCAACTAACCTTCCAATTAACTAACACTAAAAAATAATCAAATTTCACACTAAGTAATACGAATTTTACTAAAAAGCTGGAATTCTAAAATTGTTATTTTTCCTTCATCTAATATCTAAATTAAAGGAATCCATTGCTTCATCAGTTGTGCCCTCGACTATTTTCATTTTTCCCTTTAACTAACTTTTATGATTACAACTATTTATTTATTTGCCAAAAAAAAATTGCTCAAAGTTGATTATGAAAATTAGTACCAAAGATCCAATACTCGAGCAAGACTAAATTAGAATTTCAACGCTAGCATATGATAAGGAGAAATCTATTAGACAAGCAACATAACAATACCAAGGAAGTGACTACAAGTATCTTTAAAACACTAATAATGGAAAGATTCATCTTTTTAATTAGTATCTAAGATATAAATGATAGCAATATTAATAAAATAATAATTTTTTAACATGTGCAGTGTTATACACTATAAGAATAATTCATTACTTATTTTTTAACTAAAAAATTAATATATTAATTATTATTTTTTTGAAGTAATAATAATTGTTTTTTATTTATTTAATAGATTCACTTCTTAGAATATCTTTTTTTTTATTATCAAAAACAATAATTATAAATACACTCTCACTACTATCGATTGTTGTTATTATTATTGTCATTACCATTACTATTACCATCACATCTCTTAAGGAATTATTATTGTCATTTTCTCTACCATTACATTATTGTCATCATTATTACCATCTGATCGTGGTGGAGACTATGACAATGATGTTTGATATATAAGAGGTTTGGTGATAATAATAATAATAATAATGATAGTGATAATAACAATTATTGACAATTGTAATGATATTAATGATGGCGATAACAATGATAATGTCAAAGATAATAGTAAAAATATAATTATTTTTTCATGGAAAGGAAAATATTATAGAAATTGAATCCATGAAATAAATAAAAGATAATTATTATTTGAATCAATTACACTCTTCTCCTTGAGAAATGTTAATATTACTTTGTCATATTTTCTTATGTTAAAAATTACACTATTCTTCCTTGAGAGATTTGAATATTAATGCATTACATTTCAAACCATTCATGCATAACATTTCACTTAGGATTAATTGCATATTCTTACATTTAGGACCAAATAATCTTACATTTTTATTATTTTTAAATTCTTTTTGAAACTGATTATGCTTTTAGTATTTTCATATTTCAATATTGTCTTTTGATCTTCAAAGTGTCAAATCTAATAGAAACAAGCATGGTAACTTAAAAGATTAAAACTTGAAGCATAAAAACATTTGAAGAATAATAAAAAAGAGAAATCAAAACACCTAACAAAGGTCATGACTAACATTTTTTGTTATAGTCATGACCTATTCTAACTCTAAAATTCTGCAATTTAACAACAAAGGTTACGAAGATGACATTTTTGGTCATGACTACGAGCGCCACCAAATACAATATCTTATTTTTGTATAATTTGAATATATATTGGACCCAAATCTTTTTAGTCTATTATTTTTAAATAAAGTTTTTTTTTATACCTAGAATTAAGTATTTTAATCTTAATTAATATACAGTTAAGATGGAGAGAGTGGGAGATTATCTTTTTCTTCAATTCTTTTATGATTTATTATGTTTAGTTTAAATTTATTTGTTACTTCTATTAGTATGAGTAATCAATTAGCTTACTTCAAAATATCAATATTTCTAAACAACTAACCTAAGGAACCTAAGAAACTACAAATTCATTCATTCAGTTGAAACTCAGGACAAAGCTCAACTTCTCATTCTATCAATACCACAAGAGGCCACCATGGGCTATGCTTTGCAGCTCGGTTTACACACCTTGAACTCCGTTGGGTTTCATATCATCCCTAAACATGGAATACATTTATTATTAACATGAATTTATTAATGTATATATTAAATTTTTAATAAAATTCTAAAAAACCCAATCTAAATTAATTTTCCGTACTTAAAATTAAATCAGGACAATTGTTAAAACTAAAGTTATTATAAGAAAACTAGTTAAATAAACCTGGTTTATATATATTTCCCCTCAAAATCAGTTTAGTATAATCAACAAATGTCCTCAACTAGAAGCACATTGTGTATGACTCACCCTGTCAAGTAACGACCCTCTCACACCTATCTTTATGAAGAAGAGTGTGAACGAACTTCATATATAGTGAATCGCAATATCAATATAGCATTTAACTTCAAAATTTCGACGCGTCATCCAATATTTGGCATTTAAAGTAGGCAAGTTTGGTATTTGCACACTGAGGCCATTAGTCCGTGGTATTTTAACGTTCATGCTTTGACTGTTTCGTATTTTTGGGCTGTTCTTTTGCTATTTATATAGACAATAAACAAGAGGAAAGAAAAGCCAATGTTCAGGTAGGCATCAACTTATTGAATGAATGAGTAGAAGACAGTTAATTAATCATTATTTATAAGGAAGTTGCTTCAATTTATGTCTCACGATACCAAACAAATCATACCGGTCTCCGAGCATAGCTAAGGAGTCAATAAAGGTAAGAGAAGGAGTTGTTTAATTAGGCTAGGCAAGCTGATAAAGTTCCTCCCACTAATTAGTTTTTATTTTGCGTACGTAATTAGTTTTATTTACATAGAAAAGTCAAATAAACACTCTAAATATATTAATTAAAAAAAAAAAAGGCTTCAAGGATAGGAAGCAAAATAGAAAATCATCCCAGCATGAAAGTGTCGGTTCAAAATCTTTAATATAATGTCAAAATATGTTGCTTTCTCTAGTATGTGCATATAATTTGCTCCAAATGCCAGACCCAAAATATGCGCTTAGGAACATGACAAACCACTAGAGAATACTTATATGTAATTGTTTTAAAATATTTCTTTTTTCTTTTTTTTTTAAAAAGAAAGTTGACACAGAGTGAACTAAGCACCTTTGAGCAGAGACGACTTTTCCGGCCGTCTTTGGCTACCAGACCCAGCCAGCCAGTCATTCTGTGTCGGTGCCAATTTGACTTTTCTCATGCACATAATTTTCTTTTTTATATCTGATTTGTGATAGTGTAACTTTTGCTGCACAATAAAATGATGAAAAAAATAAAATAAAAAAGAGGGCCACTATTAAACCCTTAAAATTTGAAAAAGAAAATTGGATACGAAAATTACTAGAGCACCTTTTCCGGTATGTTTTAAATTGAGGGTATAGCACAAGATCCTTCATGGTAGTGGCTAAGAGGTTTAAAATTAAAGGAGCACAGGTCCACCTAAGGCTCACCATCTTTGTGTTATATAATCTGACAAAAGAAATGAAGTTAAATCCATCACGTGATAAAAGATGCCGGTCATAAAGCAAATAAAACCTATAAAACAAAATAGTTATTGCTATTATTATTTATTAGTGTAGTTTTTCTTCTTGAAGTCTATTAACTGAATATAAGATCAATAGTTGTTTGGTATACATCAAGTTTTAATTGTCTCGAATCCTACTACTTAAGGGATTTCTGGTAATTGCCAACCTAATAGTTGTTAGGCTTTGCCATGTGTAGCACACATTGAGATTTTGTAGAAAAAATTTGCTTGCATGTAACATGAAGTGCCCTTAATAAACGGCATGTGAGCCTCACATGACAATAAATGATACATTTACTTGGGATTTGTATCGCAAAAGTAGGGCTTTTAAATGCAACTTTATACTAAACATATTCTGTCTCGTTTAGAAATTAGACCAACAAACTGATCTCCCTACAATAACTAAGAATAGCTATGATCTTAATTCATAACATGAAAAACCTGCTTTTGTTTCCACGGGAGAAATTCGGGGCCTTGTCACGAATTTATATACTTGTTTAAACTCTTAATGGGAGCCTTTACTCGGGTGTTTTATCATGTAAGTAATCAATCTATCAACTATATAAAAAATTATAATTTTGTTGTCTAGAGTCATGTATGTCACATGATAAAATATTTTCTTTTTTATCATTTTTCAGTAATAATTTATTAAAAATATATTATTACTTTCTCTTTGACATATTGAATAGAAAGAAGATCAATTAATTCATAAATATTTTTTTTTATTTTTCATTTTCTAAAAGTAAGGTATTCATAATTAAAAATCAGGAAACAAATCTCTCAAGTTGTAAAGATTGTTGAAATGAGTTTTATCTCGTAATCAATAAAGTATTTTCTATACACAAGATTAGAGAATATCAAACTCCTAATTATCAACATATTTATAAATTAAACTACAATTTATAAGAATAAACATAGATTATGTCACATAACAATAAAATAATTATTTCATTTCCTGCATTAAAATAGATTTTAATAATTTTTGTAGTAACCATAATTCCAACATTAATGTATATAGTTTAATCAACATAAATATTACATTGAATCAAATCACATTATTTTTATTGGTGATGAATATTGAACTTTAATATTTTCAATATCATTATTCAATATAATTGGTATCACTTTACTGACTATAATGATTTTATTTAATTTAAATTAAATTATTTCTTTAAAGAATACACGTGGTTCATACAAAATAAGAAAATGGTTATATTTATTATTGTTTTCTATAGATCGTAATGATAAAAAACAGTATTCATTATGTTCCAAAATAATGATATTTTTAAATTTTTTTTATTAAAATTTTTTAGTCCTTTTAAATCCTTAAAGTTATTTTTTTTCAACAATATTTTTAAATATAATTAAAAATAAAAATTAATATTGACATTAAAAAAATTAATCATAAAAATAATATTTTTTCTCTTCACTTCATATTAACCAACTCTTACTCTTATTTATTAATATGAGTAGTTGAAAAAATACAAAAATTTATAAAATAATTTATAATACAATAGTTGATAAATTAAGAACTTTTAATCTAATTTTATATCCAATAAATATTTTTAATCTATATCTCATAATCTTAAAAGATTATTATTTTAAAATAGATCGGTTAAATAATTTGATGTATAATATAATATTTATTTTTGTAATTATCATAGGACTCTTTTGTCAAACCCCTAAAGATTCCAGTAAATTTTGTTCCTTTAAACTAGCTATGGAACTAATCCTCATGTTAAGACTTAATTATATTTAAAATTTTTACTATTCTCCAATAATGTGCTCTTAGGAATTGAATCTATCTGCTTCCCACTGACTCAATGTAAAATAATTTAAATTAATTATTTATTAATTTGGATAAAATTTACATAAAAATAATTTAAAGTAATATTTATTACATTAATATTTTATCTTTTTAGTATATTGATTAATTTTTATAAAAAAAATTAATATATCATATTAAATGTTAATCAAATACTTTTTTTTATGAATTTTTAATTATTAACAGTTCATTAAATTTTTATTTATCTGGTAAATATTAATTAGCCTAATTGAATGTAACACAAACTTGTTCATAGATTTTTGTCTTTTAAATATTAACCTATACTGATTTTAGTCTCTCACAATAAATTTTATTAAATTTAGTCTTTAAAAATTTTGTATTTTCTTTTCAAGTCTTTTATGTAACTTTGTTAACTTTTATTATTAAATATAAGTCTTTTTCACTTGTTGTAAACAATATAATTGAAATTCAAATTGTTACGGTCAATGTATCTATTAATATTTATTTCCATAACGATAAAAGTAATATATTAATTTAATTGTATGTATTTTTTGAAAATAATAAAAAAAATATAATTTATTTTTTTATTATTACAAGACAGATTTAATGTTAATATTAGAAATGAAAATGCTAGTATTGAAACAACTACTATTATAAGCTTTTAATAGAAAAATTAACAAAATTAAATAAAGAACTTAAAAAAAGAATTTTGAAAATTTTAAAAATTAAATATAATAAAATTATTTTTAAAACACTAAAATCAATATAATTTAATATTTAAAAGACTAAAAATATATTAATTTTTTTTATTTAGATAGAGTTACGAGAAGAGCATGGAAGTAACTAAAATCAAGGAGAGGAAAAGGGAGGCGGGAATAAAGTGAAGAAAAAAATACTTTCTTAGTTTTGTGGTCCTAATTTTTTTCTATTAAATAAAAAAAAATTATTCCCTTCAAATCAACATTATTGATGTTTTAATTTTTTTTAAAAAATAATTGATATTTTACAAATTTCAAGTATCATTTCTTATTTAATATAATCTAAATAATTAAGATTTACTCCCTCCATCCCTAAATTTAAAATACTTATAACTAATTTATACTTATTTAAAAAGTTAATTAATTTAATTATTAACATTAAATTTATATGTAGCTTAATTTTTTTAAAATAAATAATTAATATATGGAGAGAGAATAATAATAAGAAAGTTATGATTTTTGAAATTAAATTTTTTAATTTTGCAATCCTCACAAGAAAGAGCAAAAGATAATTCTTAATATTTTATTATTTATAGTTTAGAGTAATTAAGAATATTTTGATAAAAAATAATTAATACAAGACACCATTAAAAAAAGTCTTTAAAAGAGGATATGAAAATTTTAAAAACAATATCTTATATTTAGAAATAAAAGAGATATTTTATAACTATTATCATCATATATATTATCTTTGTTTTTATATATATAAAAAACAAATATGTATTTCATTGAGATCATTAAATATAATTAAATTAATTTATTTTAATTAATATTATCATAAATTAATTTTTTATTTTAAATATATTTATAATAATATAAGTGATGGTTAGATAATAATGACATTACTCATAATTCAAAAAAAAAAAAATCAACCAATAATATGAATTATATTATCAGTAACTCATAGATGCATCCACTCTCATAAAAAGTAAGTAATATCTTATTAATAGCTTTCATAATAAATCAGAAGTATGAAAATTAGTTCTTAATATATTTAAAAATGATTATGTGATTCTTATAATTAGGAAAAAAAAAATACTATCATTTATTTATTATATATAAGAATAAAGATAATATTAAACATAGGTATTTTATACTAATTATGTTGTTTGTGAGTATTTATGATTCTATATATAAGAAACACATACATAATTCATTAACAAAAATAGTTAAGTTAATTAATCTTAACTAATATTTTTATAAATTTAAATTTTATCATAAAAATGCTCATAAAAATAATTGATTTAAGTGATGTTTAGATATAATGACGATACTCATAGTCCAATAAATAATTTTTTCAACTAATAATTATAAGTTATATTATTAATAGTTTAATAAGCGTATAAACTTTTTATGAGAAATGAGTAAAAATTTATTAATATATTTCACAATAAATTAAGAATATAAAAGAAAGTTAACAATTAATATATTAAAAAATTGTCATATATTTTTTATAGTTAGGATCCAAAAAATACTACTATGCTTTTTTATATATAAGATCGGTAGTAGTATTAAATATTTCTTAAGTTGTATATATTTTTTATAATCATGTTATTGGTACTGATAAATATTATAAAAAAAATATATAAACAGAAAAAAAAATAAAAGTGGAGAAAGACTTATAAAAAATAAAATTGTATAAAATTATTTTAGAAAAATTATATATACATATTATGTATATTTTTTTATTTTTTTAGAGGTGTCCTTATGTATAAATATTTATGTGTGATTTTTTTAGGTGTAAATTAAATGATAGTTGATGTACATGTGAGTAAATTAAATAAAAAATATAATACATATTTTTTGAGATTTGTTAAAATTATATGTATTCACTTAATGTAATAAAATATTTAATTTTAATGAAATTATATGTTTATTTTTCATATAATATATATTGAGATTTTTATGCGTAAGGTCCTTATTGTTTCTTTGTGATAGGTCTCTAAAACGTGAGAACCAACCTATTATAATGATACATATAAAAAAAAAATAGCAAATTATATGGATGTAACTTATGATAATTATTATATTATTTAATAATTTTTAATTAGATAATTTTATTTTAAATATCATTGAATTCAAGATTTATTTCATATAGATTATATCTATTAAATTTTATATTAATAAAAATTAATTAATATCTTATTTATATAAATTAAAATCAACATAATACGTATTTTTAAAATATACTAAAATATGATTCATTTTATTACTTTAATATTTATAAAATTTGACATAAATAATTATAATAATATATAATAATAATTTAAAATTAAATTGATTAAATTCACATATTAAATTTATTTAATAATATAATAATTAATATAAATTTATTTATATCAATTTAATTGGATCTCTTTTCTAAAAGAAATGTCTATACTTTTCTTATTATTTTATTTGTTTCTCTAGCATGGCCTCATGACATGTATATTGGCGTAATTAAATTAAAATGAATGAAAATTATGTAAATAGGTGTTGCAGTAACATAAATATAGTAAGTTACATTGAAGAAAAGAAAAGAAAAATTTAAGTAGATGGACAAGAGAGGAACGAGAATAAGCTCAATGGTTTATCAATATCAAAATTAATAATCATCCTCAACGCCGAAGGGCAAAAGGGTAATCTCTCGTTCAAGTTAAATGTTGGTGGTGATGCGGCGTCGTTTTTGGAGAAACCTAGATGGGATATTTTTAATGGGGGAAGATGAGGATGATTTCGCCATGATTAGTTGATATGTTCAACTCCAAATCAAACTCTAATTGAATAAAGCATTTATGTTGTGCTCTTTCCGTGTGTTGCAGTCGGCGGAGCTACCTTATTTTTCTCCAGCGGCGGCGGGCACATATAAAAACTAAATCAAATATATTTTTAAAATAATCAATCAACAAAACATTATATACTAATAAGACTAACAATAACTATAAATTAAAGGAAGCACGAACTTTTAATAAATTTTTACAAAATTTTAGTTCAACAAAGTTTTCAAGATCAATAATTGTTTCTATTACTAACAATGTTTTTTTTTCCAATGTAAACAGCTCAGCTAATTTGATTGTAAGAAACTCATCATCCATTTTATTTCAAGTCTTATTTTTAAAAAAATTCTCTCTAGTGTAAAGATTGAAACTGTTAAATTTTGTGCTAAACTACAAATATTATCATTATAGTATATTAATATATTAATTTTATATTTTTATAAAAAAAAATGTCATATAAAACCTTTTTTACTAATGAAATAATGAATATAAAAATTATTTTACTAGCATGCAAACACTGTTAATATTAAAATTTATGTAATTATTATTAAAGTTTGTTTTTATTGGATTTGGTGTGTTTGAAGTCGTCGTCTACATTATCATGTTTCAATGTGTATCATTGACACTTAAGTTAGGACTCTTATATTAATTAATTTTTAGTAGAATTATTTAAACTTACCTCTTTGAGGTATGTCTAAGTACCTTTTATAGTATAAATATTATCTTATTTTCTTGTTTCCCAATATACATGTATTTAAGCGTGATGCAGACAAATAAGGGAGTAATAAGATATTTTTTTCTTTTTTATTTGTTTTACATTATCGAGATTTATTGGATCTAAGTCATTCGGGTAATCATTTGGCTGAGTTAGATGGTAGAGAGTCAAAAAATATACTCAAATTTAAAAGTTTTACAATTTATTCATTGAATTATTAACATACAAATACTATCAATGTTAAATTTCTTACAATTGTTGTCAAGCTCCAAATATGTATTTAAACTTGGAAGCTTCACAATTTGTTCATTGAATATTAAATTTAGTTATTACAATTGATAATCAATCACAAATAAAAAACATAAACCCGACAATGATGCTTCTTAGTCAAGTTTGGTTGATGAGTTCAACTTCCTTCCATGTCATATCATGCACACATGTCAAGAATCTCTATCTTATACTTTTGACAATAATTTTTCATTCTTCTTAATAAATTAAATCATTAGTTATTTATCAGTTATTGGAGAAGTGATTTTATAATAAAAATAAGATGCATTGCATTTAAAATATATTAAGAACGCAATTGTAATAGTGTTTAATAAAGAATATCACTGATTTTTGTGATCTAAAATAAAATTTAGTATAAAAACAAACTCAAACAAAGACTCACAAAATGTTTTACTTGTATTGAAAGTTTGTTAAACAATGAAATAAAAAATGTAAAAAAATTCAATTTTTTTTTTGTACTTATTACCATAAGATTTAAAAAATAACAATGTTAAATTTTTGTATTTTGTGGGATAACATTAAAAAGAGAGATAAATTTGATTTTTTTAATTATTTTTATTTTATTTTTATTTAAATAAACTAAGTTGACTGATGGAAAGAAAATATACAAATATTCATAAAAACTTTATATTATATATTTGGCTTTAATATAATTTTAGTTATCTTATTATTTCGATAATTGTTTTTTTAATTTAAATCTGTTTCCTACTTTGTTAAATTATTTTATTTGCAAGAACAGCAAGCACACAAAACTTAATTTAAATTAAAAATATATTTTATATCATACTTATTTTAATTATTATTAAAAATACAACTTATATTTTAATTAATTTAATCTCAGTTAAGAAAGCTAATCCATTGTATCGTAATTTTTGAATGATATCAAACTTACAGATATTAAACTTACAGAATGATATAATTTTTGAAAGAGACAGAGGGTAATTGTTTCGAGAAAGATTTATTTTGTTAAAGACATAATTCTTAGAATGTCTAAATGACTGAGTGTCATCTTTGAGAAAGCTGTGTATTTGAAGTAAGGCAAGAAGGGATATTGGAAGCCAAATTATTATTGAAGATTTTTTTTTAGAAAGGGTGCATATAAAGTTGATCGAAAATGACTTGTTCAGACAATTTTCATATGAAGATAAGTTATTTAATTGTTTTATGTAAAGAAATGTAAAGAAGAATAAGCTGATAGCATAATATTTTGTGTTAAGTTTAATTATAAAAGTTGGATAAAAAGGATTACAATGAAAAAAATTATAAAAAACTTACAAAATTGACAAGCACAAAATTATATCCTAATAATAAAAATGAAATCAGCAATAAATAAAGATATTTTCGATTAATTTGTTTGGTAATTTGTTGCCAATAACATTATACACATATCTAAATTTTATAATTTGACCATTAATTAAAATATTATAAATAAAAAACTTGGTAGTCATTTTTTACTAGTTGAATATTTTGCACGTAATTTCTATAAATATCATTCACGCTGCACACACATAACAACTATCAGGTTATGTATGTATCAGTCAGTTTTTAATGCAAATTTATTTCATTTAATTTCTTATTGTTTTTCTTTTTTAATTTCGTAAACTTATATTCACTTTTTCACTTTCATTTCTTGTTGAAACTCAGTCTTTTTCAATCATCATTTCCTTTCTAAACTTTAACTTTTCATTTCTTAATCCTAAATTCTTCTTAAAACAAACTTTTGTTAAATGTATTTTATACATTTATAATTATCATTATTGTTAGAATCAAATGAATTGTCTATTTCTCGGAATGTTCAATTACATTATTTCAATACGTACATGAATAATAATTTTTTCTCAAATTAAAAACATAATTTGTTGTTTGTTAAAAAAAAAAAAAAGAATTCACATAATTTTTTAGATTCCGAGTCTCATGAATAAAAACATTTATTTGCTGAGTAGAATTATTTCAAAATGTTTATTCATTAATAGTTAATATAATTGATTTTTGGATAACAATTTTTTACCATCAACACCTATATTTTATTTTGAATTAACCACAGAATAGAAACAATAGTTCATTAGCATAGGGTATCAATCTATAATACATAACTGAAATAAATTTTCATTATATACGTAAACAAAATATATAACAAAAACTTATTTCTATTGTATTGAGTATCTAGATCAAAATACAAAACAAAGGGTAGAGCACAAGAAATGTCTATTTTCATCAAGGAAGAATGTGAACATAATGAATATCGATTTTGGGCCCTGCTTATTTTTTATTTTTTATTTAATAAAAATAAGTAATTTTTTTAATGTTTGTTTAATTTTTTTATTTAAAAAAATAGTTTTTTTTTTAAATTATATACTTCTTATAAAAGTATTTCTTTTAAAAAACACATTTTTAGAGACATTTTTTAAAAAAATTTAAACAACTGACATTTTAAGTGTACCTTTGGAATCGATTTTTGGTCCACAATTTTATGTAAGAGTTAGAATAAAATGAAAAAAGGCGTGAAGTTGGGCTGTTAGTTGTAAGTCCAGTTCTCAAGAGTGGATCCATATACTGCAGTAGGAAGCCCAACCCACAAATATGCTAAACCCTAAACCCTCACGGCTAGGGTTACGGCATGTTCTATATTTATGCCATTGTTGCGCTCCTCTTATTGTTCGTAGCCAACTTCAGCCTCAGGCTCTTTCGCCAAAGGTATTTTCAATCTTTCTATCTATTCTTCGTTTCATCACTCATGTTATTGTTTGACACTGCACATTTCGAAGACTTGCATGCTTTCTATTATAGCCTGTGAGTTCAAAACATGTGCGAAATCGTTTGTCATCCTCTTTTCAATTCAGATCCTCTCGCTGTACACGTCTTGAGGATTTTGTGCAGAATGATGAACATTCTCTAATTAACGCAATTTTGATTTGTTTTCATTGTTTAGGGCTTAACCCCTTTTCGATTTGTATATTCTTTGCAAAGGGATAATATTTGCAAGTGAACTTGTTTCCTCGATGATTTGTTTAATACCTGATGTGCTTATGGACGGTCTTGTACTGATTAGTTATGTCGTCAGCACAAAACATAAACCTAAGCTACATTTAATGTTGCCACCGTAAATGGCTTTTGGTGTGTTCCATTTCATATGGGAATAACACTTCCACATTGTGGCAAATATTTTAATATTGAAATTTCTGGCTTATATCTCAAGTTAAAATTATTTTTATTTTCTAACCCCTTACAAGGCGTTTTGAATTTGAACCATTTTTTAGTTTCGCATTATAATTTTGTTTTTCTTTGACACAAATTAAGGTATTGCGGTCCTGTCAGTTATATTTGTTTTAATTTCAGTTTTAGTCAATAATGCAATGGATTATTCCATGTTTGTTTTCATGTTAATAGAATGATATTTTACGAGTTACATCGTTATCTGTGTAGGAACTAAGAAATTTCTTTGCGGCTAGAGAAAGTGGTGATCAATATGTCAAAAAATCCAAAAGTTTTCTTTGATATTCTAATTGGAAAGATGAAAGCTGGGCGAGTAGTGATGGAGTTGTTTGCTGATGTAACCCCAAAAACAGCTGAAAACTTTAGGGCGCTCTGCACTGGGGAAAAGGGGATTGGACAATCTGGCAAACCTTTACATTACAAAGGCTCCACATTTCATCGTATTATTCCAGAATTTATGTGTCAAGGGGGAGATTTTACGAGAGGGAATGGTACAGGGGGAGAGTCAATTTACGGTTCCAAATTTCAAGACGAGAATTTCAAGTTGAAGCATACTGATCCTGGTATTCTCTCCATGGCAAATGCTGGACCCCATACAAATGGTTCTCAGTTCTTCATATGTACAACAAAGACACCATGGCTCGACGGAAAACATGTTGTGTTTGGAAAAGTTGTTGATGGATACAGCGTGGTGAAGGAGATGGAGAAGGTGGGTTCAGGAAGTGGTAGGACTTCAGAACCGGTAGTAATCGAAGATTGTGGGCAGATAGTAGAGAAATGAGTTGATACAAGGATGTTTCGTGATATGGGATGTTAGTATTCAATGCAAATTACTACTATTATAATATGTTGGAGATTGATTTGTGTTGTGTTTAGAATCAATTTTATTAATGCAAGTCTCAATTCTCTACTGTATATGGTAGTAAGCAGCGCGACCTCTAGTGAAAGAAGTCTTTACCCAAATCTGCATTTACGTTATTATATTTAGAAAGAATTGTTTGGTAGATTAGAATGAACGATGAAGCACAATAGCGTCATGAAGACTAAGGCAGGAGAAAGAAGCGCGCACTCGGTACTTACTAAGTTAATAGTCAATAATATCTGGTTTATGAGGTCTACGAATAACATTAAATCCTAAACTCTGAGAAGAATTATTCATTCTTCATTAAAATAATCAATATAAGTTACAACTTAAAATTTTGAAGTAACTTTAAAAAAAATTATAATTACACAGGCGTCACAATATGATATGAATGTTTAGCACACATTTTTATTTTTACATTATTATCTAGTGTTAAAATATTTATTAAATATTAAATTGATAAAATTGAAAAATAGTTTAAGAAATAATTCATAAAATAAAAAATAAATTAAATTATGAATGAATTAAAAAGTTAAGTTTAAGTTTTAATTTTTTAAAATAAATTAAGTCTAAATTTTCAATTAAACTTATTTAATTAATTGAGTTAAATGTGAGTCGCATTTTTTTCACAAATCCAAATCACCAGTGCATACTCCACTTCTGTAAAGTACGTCTTTGATGATGTATGAAGGAAATGATAAATGTAACGCAAGAAGTAAATTACAGTTTGAATGATATGAAGTAATAAAATATTTACAGAACAAACTCATGTTTAACTGAAACTTCAAATTTATTTAAAATACATAAAAGGTTATTTATTAAAAAAAAAGTAATAATGTATTGATTACCCTATCAAAGTGTAAGATACATGATTATTCTTACAATGTTTATCTATATCCTATCCTCAATAATGAACTTCAGGTCATTGTTGTAGGATTCTTTCTAACAAGATGTTTTAATTGTTGTCTTTAAGACATTATTGAGAGATTCCTTTCAATAAGGCTTTTTTGTCATTTTTTTTTATGCTCTCCTAGACTAAACTTTAATTTTCTTGACTTTATTTATTTTGTCAAAGATCTTTAATTGTCATTACTTGAATTTTATTATATAATAATCATCTTTATTGTCTTATATATATTTTGTTATATTATTAAAAGTACTATCTTTTCGATCTATAAATAATTTTGATTTGATAAATTTTAGTCTTTCTTAAAATTCCTCTTACAAAGTTATTGTTAATTTTGTGATGATTATTTTTAAAACTTCTTGTTATTAATAAGATTTATTTTTCTCATTTAGTTTTCACTTTTGATTTGATTTGTACATAATTTTCTTTTCAATCATCAGTTTTTCTTCCTTTTTTTTATCAAATCAATATTAATTTTTTTCTTCCAATTTATTTTTATTGATCTTACTAGGTAATAAATATATATATCTTTTGCAAATTTAGCTCAAGAGTAGTCCCATAAAATCCAAGTTGCTCCCTAGCTTGCTACAAAGGAAACAAGACAATATTCCTGCGTAAATTACCTTTTTAGGTAAAAAGCTTGTTTTAAATTGAAAAGACAAATGTATTGAATTAAATTATTATAGTTGAAAAGAAAATCTAATTATAAAATAAGTGAAAAGGAGTTACGAACATGTTATTAATTTAAGTGAAATTGAATTCGAATTTCTTAACTAAGATTTTGAATTCAAGTTATGCGAATAAAAATAATACGGTTGAAATAAAAAAAATATACTAAAAATAATTATTAAAATTTATTGAAAAATATTTCACATCAATAATATGATTAAAAAAATTATGAATAACAAATTTAATGCTTACCACAACATACAGAAAGACGAAAAAATAAATAAGATTTTAAAAAAGAAAATAAATAAATAAAAAATAAAATAAGAAGTACTAAAAATTTAAATGACTTAAAATATAAGAGTAAAATATGAAAGGTTAATTATTAAAATAAAAATATTTTTTTACATAAATTTTAAATAACTTAGATATGAAAGGTTCTTTAAAGTTAAAGCATTTCTCAAAATTCAAAAAACACTAAACAAAATACAAGTTTACTAAAATAAGATTTTATTGTAAGAGATTAATTTTTATATATTATTAATATATATTTTTACAGTATAAAAAAATAAAATAAATATTAGATATAATTTTTAAAATAATTATTACAAAAATAAATAAATTTATTATATATGATAATTTTTTATTAATTAATAGTTACACTGTAAATGATATTGCAGTTTATTTCAGATTAATAATTTTTTTTACCTACTAGTATATTCCATTTTCTGTTATTTTAGTTTATTATTTTAATTATAATATTGCTTCTCTAATTACTCGACCACAATGACTCGATCTACGCAAACTTGTTTATGGGTTTATTTCCTTATCATTGTGATAAATTTGAATTAATATTCTGCCTTTAAATTCAATTTCAAGAAAACTTACAAATCTGAAGTTCTACAGATCTATTATCTTTATTTATATATTTTCAAAAATAATATATTTTAAAATTTAATTTAGATACACTAACAGTGTAAATTTATTTACATTATTATCTAATAATAAATTACTATAAATGATAAGATTATTAACTTTTTATAATAATTATTTTAAATATTATATTTAAAATAATTTTTGATTAATTAATAATATAAAAATAATTATAAAAAAACTAAATTCTATGTATTATATATAATTAAGTAATAAGTATATTAATAGCCTATTTAAGTAAAAAATTATAATTGTTTTTTTTTAAGTTTTTGAAAGCTTCTTTATTTAAAAAAAGTTTTATAATTTTAGAAGAAAATTTTTGAAAAACACATGTACGCAAATACTTCCTAAGTATTATTTTAGCCTAAATACAATTTTGGTATATTTATTTTATTCAATATGTAATTTTAATTTTTTCATTTTAAAATAAAAATATTTTAATTTTTTTATTTAAAAAATCTGTAATTTTAATTTAATCCTCAATTTTAAATGTTTTATTTTATTTTAATTTATTTGAAATTTATATTTAATATATTTATTTAAAATAATATCAAGAAATGATTTAATTAATTAAAATATGAAAATAAAATAAATAAATGTAGATAAAGTTAAAATTTTAATTAAAATTTTAAAATTTCTAAAATAAGAAAATAAAATATGTCTAGATTTAAAATACAGATTAAAATTATGAATTTAATAAAATAGAAATAATAAAAATTATATTTAAACCTATATTTATTTGATTTCGTAAGTATCATGTATCTTTAGTAGGATTAGTTGTATAAAAAATGTAATTTGTGGAAGAATTCCTTTGGTGAGAAAGCAAGCACTAAGCAGTGGTGCTGTATTAGTTTCAACCTTCAAAGTTTGAAAGCTCTTTTTAGTCTCGCAGTAGCCTCAACATTTTTAATTAATTATTGATCCCCGGAAGAAGCGGTGTACTACAATTAATTATGTATTGTCTTTTTATTGTGCACGTGTGGTTGCAAACAGACAAAGACAAAAAAAAAATCAGAAAGTAGAATATTGACCCAGCAGTTAGTAAGTAGTATACACTGCATGCAGATTGCACAAAGCAACCACTTTTATCATCATCTCCATCAATTTTTTTTCCTTTATTTTTAATTAATATTACTCAGATAGTGAGTTAGTGCATAATTTTAAGAAATCACTAACTATTCTTTGCATAAAGTTAGTGGATGTAAATATTATTTTTTTTATTTTTGATTTTGAGTTTGTATGACTATATATAACTTAAATTACATATTTAAATTAAATAACACACTGAGGTATAGTAAATAGAAAAATTCTACTATTGTGTTTAACAATTGGTATTAGAACTCCTTCATAAGGGGTCTAATCTAGAAATTGAGTATGAGAACAGTTGTGAGCGTGTGATAATAACTGCATGAATGTGAGAGAAACAGTTGTGAGTGTGTGTCATTAACAAAAGAAAAACAATGACAGATTTTAGTATCAACAAATATGTGCAACCTGCAATTTCCAAGTTGTAGAAACTAGGCTTTAAAGAATAAAAAAATACATTGATTCTATACGATAACAATTTCACTATACAATTATCAAAGAATCCGTTGTTTGATGGAAGGAGCAAACATATTGACGTTAAATGTCATTTTTTAAGAGACTTAATGAAAGACGAAATTATCAAGTAAAATTACTGTAGTTCACAAAATCAAGTTGCTAATATCATGACCAAGTCCCTCAAATTAAAGCAATTCTCAAAACTTCGCAATATGTTGGGCATAATTGAAACATCAGAATTAAACTAAATGCTTTCGCATCTAGTTTAAGGAAAATAATATTAACAAGTGGTCAGTTATTAATCTATTTTTTAGGATATGGAGTTAAAATTCAGTGCATAATTTTAGAAAACTATCAATTACTCTCTGCATGAAATTAGTGGGTTAATGCATAATTTTAGGAAACCACCAACTACTCTTTGCATGAAATTAGTGAGTATAAACGTTATTTCTTTTTATTTTTTGTTTTGAATTTGCATAATTATAGATAACCTAAATTACATCTTTGAATTAAATAACACATTCATGTATATCCAACAGAAAATTTTTATTATTGTGTTCAACATTTAACTTCACAAGAACTGAAAAAATGAAAAATGAAAAAAAAAAGAAATAGTTGGAATTGTTTTTGGCGTGGTTTGGTCCCGTAATCCAAAGAAACCACAATTTTTGCATCAACATCCGGTTACGTTAAATCATTGAACTAAAATTGATTGTAACCTTTCAGCATCGATTGTGAACACTGGTAACAGGTTCATGCATCTTCTAAACGATCTAAAAGAATGGAATGGACCATTTGCGTTGTTTCATTTATTTCTGTTTTTCCTCTCTTTTCTTTTTTGTTTTTATTAATGTACTCTCGCTCTTCCATCCATGACACTCAAATTTGTTGAATAATATTATTTTATACATACCAACTTTTTATGTTATCTCTACGTTGATCCATGATAATCCAATTAACTAATGGCCAAGTTTTCTTATTCTACGGGTATTTAAGATTTAAATTAAAAAAAGGATATGTCAAAAAATAAAAAGGAGAGATCAACAACCCACGGTTAGATTTACTCTTGTATTGATTATATGCACATAAAATTATATACATCAATTCAAAATTATTTAATATAATTTCTTATTAATATATATAAAAATTGATACAATATATATTTTTAAAATATAAAAAAATAACAATAATTTTTTATTGTATTTTTAGGATGGTTTAACTTTTATATAATTTGGTATAAAAAAAGACTGTAATGTATATTATAATTCAACAACTGAATTTGATAAAAAATCATAAATCATATAAAGTTATTGATGATAGAAGAGTTAATGCAATTTATACTAGTGCAAGTTAATCCTTTCATATAAAAAGTTATGATTAAATAAAATTGTTATTTATGTTATTGATAAAATTAAGTATTTTAAGATTGGTATTGTTTAGTTATAGGATTAAATTAAAAAAAGGACTTTTGAAATTGAGGCAAATATTATTAATTAAAATAGTTATCTGTATCAAGTCATATAACTTTTATCTTTCTTCAGTCAAAAAATATATATCTTAAAAAAAAGTCATAATTGTTATGTCAATTTGATACGGTACATCAAAATTTAAAATTTGATTTAAGTTTAAATTAAATTAATTGATTAAAATATTATAATAATAATAATAATAATGAGATACTTGGTGTAAAAAAGTCTCGTGACATAACAGTATATCGAATAATTCTTAAGAATTTTCTTATTTAAACTCAATTAATTAACTAATTAATAGTTTGTTATTAAAAAAACTTAATAAATAATTTTATCCTTTAAACAGAAATTTAATTATTTGAATTTTTATTAAAAGAGATTAATTTTTAAATAAATTTAAATATCTCGATGAATTAATTTTTGACAATTGATTGAAGGTTATTCGAATTCATAAAAAATTAATGAAAAATTAAATAAAATTTTTGGTGTATATATAATATGTTTGAATATAGAGAGCAAAATAGTAAAGTATTAATTATAAAAACACTCCCACTAAATAAAAACATCAAAAGTGGTAGAAAGGAGTCAAGCATGAAATTAAGGTTTGTAAATTGTGCATGAGTGAAACATGGTTAAAAGTGAGGTAGTCGCGCAATAATTTGGTAGAATTGTAGAAAGTACTTGAAGCAAATCATTTATCATCACTAGGGGGGGACCATGCTCCCATCAACTATACTACCAAATAATAGTCAAAATCACATACTAAATAATAAAGAAAGGAAAACGAACAATTGAGTCTTACTTTCTTTTCTTCTTTCAAAAGGTGCTTTAGTCTTCAGCTAGAAGCCGGTTTTCTAATAAAATCCATAGGGCAATTCAATAATACACTCCGCTCTAAAAAATAATATTTAAAAGAATAGTTCTAATTTTTTTTTTTTATTTTTAAGTTTTTTAGATATTAAATATATTTTTTATTTAATGCTCTTTGTATAAATATTAAGAACGTTTATAGGAGGATTTGCAAGATATAAACATTACTTTGTTTAAAGTAATGAATTACTTACTATTTCAAACTAGTCTAATTAAGGATAAGCTTAAATGAAAACTTGACCATGTTTGAATTGAGATGGTGCTATGACATATCATATTAATCTTGCCCAAGAGACCTAATTAATTTTGAGAGGAACATGATTCCCATGTTGGCTTTTGACATATTTTAAATCAAGTGTGTTAATTTGTGCTACAAATGTTACTTTAGATGAAATTCACTAGGATGATAATGAAAGATAATTTCTATTAAATAATTTTGTCTTGCTTATATTATGATGCTATTTTGGATAGTATTTAAGTCTAACAAAGGTTTAAGACGATTCCTCATGCAACTAGTTCAAAGGAGTCCAAAACATACATAGTTTGACAATCGACACACCCTCGTACTACGATATAATAGTACCTTAATCTTTCCTATTTTGCAGCTAAAATACTTGGATGCTTAACTTGACTATTGAATCCTTGTTATTGACATGGCATTGCTCTTCACACTATAACTACGTACTCTCAGTATGGTTACTCTAACCTATAGTTCATTGAAGACATGAGCCTCTCCTAATAATAGGTGCATAACTTAGTTGGGTGTCTTACCCACTTCACTCTACTTAATGCCTAAAAATACCCAACAATTCTCACTTTCTCAAGTAAGCATTATCTTTTAGCGATATAATGTTACTTCGTCAAACTCTCACTTGGACATCAAACCATTTGCAAGTAAACACCATGTTGTTAATCATTCCTATATTATTCATCCCCACGAAGCTAAACCTCCGCTCATCCACCAGCCATTGAAGTTATACAAAACAAAACCCAGACTCATTTTTATCTAGATGAACACTTTTCCTTCTTGTTGGAGTTTTAAACCATTCTTCCTCTTAATTCCTATAATCTCTCTAGTTGCTATTATGTTATCTATACATATTCATTAACACTTTTATTCAAATGTATCCAACGTAACTTCATTTTGTTTTTTGAATTTTGTTAAATCCCTATATATATAGCCTTGTACTTAATGCTATTAGTTGAACGAGAATCCTATTAATCTATTACTTTGTGTTACGGACTTGAATATTGTGAGAAGTTAACTGAAGTCACTCGAATACATACCAAAGTAACATAAAATCACATATAAGGGGCCTGGTTGTTATGCTGCAAATTTTAGCCTAGATTTGACACGAATATTCCTTCAACTCAATGTGAAAGGTACATATTTATTACCTCTTATTAACTTCAATATCAAAATATTTTTATAATTACTCTAATAATTACTTGTGCAATATGATTTTATAAAATTCAAATAAATCAATTTTGTTATGTCAATCAAGCTACTAACTATCCTAGACAGATTGGTCATAAAGTTTGGATTCGTTGTCTTTTCCATTTTAAACCATATTACTTTACATAATACTATTTTTGTTTTTATTTATAAGATTCAATTATCTAATTTATATGGTTAATGTAATTGATAATAATAATTTTATTTTAAGTTTATATATATTTTTAAAAATATAATTATTATTAATAATTTTCTCTTATTAATGTCAATAAACATCTTTCTTATTTAATTAGACATATTTTAATTTAAAAATAATTAATCCACAAAATAATATGAATTGAGTTTAATATAATGAAAGTCTTTGCTTCAAAATATTCCCAATCTATCATGTTTGAATGACAACCACCACTACTTCTAAACTTCTAGTTAAAGTCACAATCCATCTCTTGAAATTATATTCATTTTTGAGACTCACTTCAATAAATTTAAAAATTATTATTTATATGTTATCATCCGATAGTTAAAATATGTTTGATTTCATCCCATTAAATAAAAATCACATGTTTCTACAATATTTATCATGTTCAAACCATCTCATTAAATTATTTCAATGATTATTACTTACTGAAATCATTGTTTGCAATTGTCAAGATAAAATACCAATTTTAATTACAAAATGACAAGTGTAACTATAGGCTTAAAGTTGATGCATCCGAGATGGACTGTTTTGTTGGATTTTGGTCAAGGTACGTTTCTATTTTTAAATACATTGAGTTTCAAGATTTTTTTTAATGAATACGATTTCTTTGGCTAAGCTAAGACATTGTGAAAGTGGGTGGGTATTTGTAAGAAATGCTTTTACTCTCAAGTTAATAGAAATTTTAGTAAATTGATAATATGTAATAAAATGTTATTCACTACAATAATATTAATTATATTTATAAGAGTTTGTAGTAGATTAGATCTTTTGACACACAGAGAAAAACTTCTTGTAGACAAAAATATATTATTTTAGTGTAATAATAAGGAGGTTAAGAAGTGATATACTATTGTCGATTATATAACACATAATATTATATTTATATTTAAGATTTTTCCTAGTGTAACTCAGAAAAGAAAATAGACAAAGAACGTAGTACTAGTAATGTGGATCTATATAGCCACTCCTAAAGTAAAAGACAAGGAGAAGGCAGACATGAGTCAAAATGCTTGGAGAATTAATGAGCTAGTAGCGACACAAGTTTGATGTCATGCGATGTAATGTGTTGAATGAACCCCAACTGGCCGCCAAGCCCACAAGTTCCTTTGACTCACGTGTACCGATCCACCTCATCTTTAACTTGGGACCCATTAACCACCACATCTTCCAAAATTTAGTGCAACTGCAAGTGGCAATGCATTCATCCCACTCCTTCACTTCACTATCCAGCATTCAAACCATTGTCTTTCCTTCCCTCCCAAACCACCCTTTTATATATATATATATTCTCCAAACCATTCCCCAACCAGACTTCTAAACTTGAAATTTCCATTGTTTGAGAATGAGCTCAAATTTTGAATTCCCTTACGAGTACTCTTGTTCGCCTCCACTCACATGTCACAGCCAATACTCCCTTCCTTTCAACGAAAATGACTCACAAGAAATGCTCCTTTACCAAGTTCTGGCACAGGCTGGTGCAAGTTCCTTGGAAGAATCATCATCGGTGTCTCATCGTCGTTCAAGTGTTACGGAGGCAGAGGTTGAGGTTCAAGTTTCGTACAGAGGGGTCCGAAGGAGGCCGTGGGGGAAGTACGCGGCGGAGATAAGGGACTCTACCAGGAACGGAGTGAGGGTTTGGTTGGGAACCTTCGACACTGCGGAGGCTGCTGCTTTGGCTTACGACCAGGCTGCTTTGGCCATGAGAGGGTCCATGGCAGTGTTGAACTTCCCAGCTGAGATGGTTCACCAATCGCTTAGGAACATGGAATATGGTGGTTTCCAAGAAGGCTGTTCTCCAGTTCTGGAGTTGAAGAAGAGGCACTCCATCAAGAGAAAATCGGATTCTGAGAGGAAGAAGGTGAAGGTGAAGAAGAAGCACCAACTCCAAGAGGAGGTCATAGCTTTGGAGGACTTAGGGGCAGAGTATTTGGACCAACTTCTTACTCTGTCTCAAGATATGGATGTTTGTTAGTTAACTTACATCCTTGGTCAAACCTTGCATGCCTTTCCCATCCCCACCACTTTCTTCCTCTTTTTTTTTTTTATCTACCAATGTTATATTTTTAGGGATAAGCTCCGCTCCATGCTCCACTCTTCAACTAAAAATCATGTCAAAAAATAAAAATGCTCAACTCTTTTTCTAACTTGTCTTTTCTTCTATCTTAACAGTGTGATTATTTCTGTTATAATAATATTAAATTGTCTATATCCTCTCTTAACAAGTTAAAATACATCTTTTTTTTATCTCTCGTCTTGTTTTTGGTTTTATATTGATTTCTTAATTTAAAAAAAAAACACTTTTTAAAGTACTTTTATTAGATTAAAGTTATTCTTTCATTAATTTTTAGTATGAACGATATTAGTTTTAGTTGACGAACTAAATAATTATCCGATGTAATATTTACGTCATTTATCCTATGTTACTAAATTAAGTAAATTAGTATCGTAAATTGATAAAATGACTAACTTAATATAACAAAGAAATTTTAAATTATAAAAGTGAACTTTTTAAAATTAAGAGATTAAATTAAATAATAAAGTAAAATGAAGAATCAATGATATATTTTAGTCAATGAATAATGTATAAAATGGATAAAACTGAAACTTAATGAAATTTATTCTGGTAACAAAAAATCTTATTATAATTAAAAATTTTATTTCATAATAGAGAAACTGACATGAAAGAATATATATTTAATATTGAAAGGAAAAGCTAAGGAATGTCGTCCGATAGACGACGTTAGTTAAGAAAAAAAAATGAAGGTATTAATATAATATTAATACCAATTTAATTTTATATAACAAGTTTTTTTTTTCCGTCCCTTGTGAATTAATTATTTTATAATTTCTAAGTAGAAATAAACGGCAAATGGTACTGTGATTGCCGTTTTGTTTTGTGGTTACTGTAAAGGTTTAGGCAGTGGGATCAGGTCAGTTCAAGAATGTCTCCTTTCTGTGGAGTTTGTGGACCATTTTCAGGGCAATGAGACGAAAGATTCTCGCAGCACGCAATTTATTGATCTTCAAGTCTATTTATAATTATATGAAAAAATATGTTTAGAATTTTAAGATAATGCTAGTAAAAATATAAAGAATATAATATATAAAAAAGAGAGATAAAATAAACTAAAAATATTAATAAAAACTCCAACACGATTTTTAAATGATATTGAGCGACTGACATTGAAAAGAGAATTCTACTCCTCAAGTCTGCTTCATTTTTTCAAGCATCATTACGTTGTGTTTGTTGTCTCCCCTTGCAACTCTCTCTCTCTCTCTCTCTCTCTCTCTCATTTTCTCTTGGGTGTTGTTGTTGCCTGATGGTTACCTGTGGCTGGTTACAGGGGGCGAATCCCCTCTCTGATTTCGTTATTAGGAGTAAAAATGGGAGAAATGAGAGTTAGAAAACAATCAAAATTAGGGTTTAGGTTAAGGAGATTCTAAAATGCATCTCAATTTTGATGAATATCGAGTAGAGTTTGAAGAACTTGAGTGACAATTTATACTAAAAAACAAGCTTCATGTGAGTGAGAGTCAAAGACGAACTGAGATAGATTTGAAGTGGGTCAATATTATGCAAAACTAAAAATGTTACCATCATAAGCGTCAACTAATTCAACGCATAAATTAAATATTATTAATAACAATAAAAAAAAAATTATTTGTATTATAAACATAAACTTAGATAGCATTGATTAATTCAACTCTAAAATTACAAAATAAAAAATAAAAAATTAATATCTAGTGTCTGTTTATTTGACGCATGACATAAAAAATATAAAAAATTAAACGTTGCCTTTGCCAACTCATATAATTTAAAAAATAAAAAATAAAAAATAAAAAAGTAATAAGTTTAAATGACAAAAAAATAACGAAATTAAAACTAAAAACTGTAAATGATAATAAATTAAAAAAAACTAGATTTTAATTTGAGTTGAAAGTTTATTTCGATCGTTACAATTCGAATATTTATAAATAAAATTATCAGCAACTACCGAAACTTGACTAAGTAAACATCGTTCTTATATTTTAATTAATTAAAATTTAATTAAATAATTCTAATTAGGGCCTTCTAAAAATAATTGGATGTCATATTGTATAGGCCCAATTACTTTATTTCTCAATTGACAGAAAAAATCGTTTGCTCACGTTAGTAACAGAAAAGTTTAAGTTCTCAGTATCAATTAATTAACTGAGTTCCATATTCATATTTGAACCAACTTATCTCACTCAATCGACGGACCACATATTGAATTACCGAAAAATGAATTTAAGTTACCAACAAAAGTGTATATATATCATTATTCTAATTATATGTTCAACAAATAAAAATTTAGAAATATCAGTTATGTAAGTTATTGGACCTAGAAATATTGGCTAATTCATGTATGTATTTTTGGGAATGCCCAGCATGTTTTTCGGTGAGTTCTTACTGTCTCGTATAATTCTCATCCTTTTGAAACGATAATGTTTATGTATAAATAGTGCAACTATAAGAAAATTTCAATGTTTCAAATTTCTTAGGCGTGTAATTGTATTTTTCTATTCTTTTAATTTGAAATATTTAATTTCATATTTTAATTTCAAATATAATTTTAGTTTCTCAATTTTTCTGTTAGATCGTGTCTTTTTATTTTTAAATTAAAAAAATTTAATTCACTAAATATTTTTTTATCTAAACCTCTTAAATTATTTTTTATCAAAGTTTTCAAAGATTAAATCATTTTATTTTTACTTAAATTTTATTAACTAAAATTTCAAATTTCATTTTATTGTCTAATTATTAAAGTTTTACCAAATTTTTAATATCTAAACTTTTAAAGTTATTCATATCCTAAATTTATCACGAACCTCTAAATATGTATATAAAAATTAGAATTTAATACTTTTAAAAAATAAATTAACAAAGGGATCAAATTTTCTTGATTTTAAGAATGTACAAGGACTTAATTAACTAGAAAGACTTAAAGAAATTAAAAATATAAATAATCTAAATTAAAAATAGAACAATATTATTAAGCTCCTTTTGAAACCCCTTTTTATCCGCAAAAATGCAGAATTTTAAATTAAAGATAATGAAAAAGAAGTCTTACATATATTTTTTATATTTATAAAATAATTTATTTTTATTTTATTATCTAAATTATTATTTTTTTTATTTTAGTCCCTCACATTTTTTTTATATTTATCGTCAGTTTGATTTTATTAAGTGATGACATGATAAATAAAGTGTCACATTAACAATAGACTTAAATATATATTTTCATACTTATAAAATAATTCATTTTAATTTTATTACTTAAATTATCAATTTTTTTTATTTTAATACCAAAAATAACAAATTAAAATAGACCCACTTCATACTTTGAAATTAAATATGAAATAATTATTTACTAATGTTGTGTTTTTAGGATGAAATTTAAAGTAAATTTACTTGATAATTTTAATTTTTTGAACATTTTACAAAGTATAAATTTTAATTACGTTAATGTTCAAGCTAGTTTAGATTTAATGAGAGTGATCACTGATATAATTACAATAAATTATACTTTAAAATTATATATCATAACACATATATATTTTTTGAGGTTCATATTAGAATCACATCCTTAAATAATAAAATCAAATATAAAAAATATAGGATAATAAAAAAAATATTAATTCAAGTAGTAAAATTAAAATATATTAAAAATATATTTAAGTTCATTGATGATGTAATATTCTATATATCATGTTATCATTTAATAAAATTAAACTAATAATAAATAATAAAATAAAATATAAAATACATATATAAAATTAATAATTTAAACAATCAAATTAAAATAAATTATTTTACAAATAAATTATTTTAAATAATCTGTCAAGTGTTTTGCATGTGACAGATAAAGCAAAAAAATAAATAAATCCACAGCTAAAAACACTGAAGTTTCGCGACGCCTCAAGCATGCAGCCTTTACATATATAAAAGAAAGGAAACATCCATTTCATTAGTCAAAATGTTGTGACTTTTCAGGTTTCACATATATCATTATCAGAAACGAAACACACTGTATTATAACTTAGTCAAAAGCTAGTCTAACACTTTGTTTGCATCTGCTTTCTGAGAAAATTTTGATAAAGAAAAAGGAGTGTGCGTTAGTAGAACCAAGCCCACACCCCCTTCTTTCCTCTTTTATGTAAGCACTTTGCAACACTTCTCTCCCAACTGAAGCATTTTCACTTCAGCCAAATTGTGCTTCGACTGAAAAATATCATTGTTCATATAAAAAAAGTTTAGATAAAACTCGAGAGTTTTACTTTTATGCATGTATACCGTAAATCAATTAAAAATTGATGTTTTAAATTAAAGCTAAATTATAATTTTATCCTTTATCTTATTTTTAAAATTTTATTTTTATTTTTTTATTTTTTAAAAATATTTTGGTCTTTTATATTATAATTTAAGCGAATTTAATTATTTTAAAATAGTGATTATTTTTAATTTTGAGATATAAACCCTAAACCCTAAAAAAGTTATTTATTCAATATGTGAAACTTGCTTCATTAAATTCATTTATGTGAAAATTATACAACTCAATTTATGTTCAAACAAAAAAGATCATAAATATGATAAAAAAAATCATTTAAAAAATAAGTCTTATGAAAAATTAGAAATAAATTTAATATTAAATTTTTATATTTTAATTTTTTTATTAAACTTATTTTTATGTGATTTTTACCTGTTTATGACTTTTTTTTTATTTGAACATTATAGATTTTGTATTTTTTTTATAGATAAATTGAATGTGTCAAGTTTCACATATTGAATTAGTCAAAAAAAATAAATTGTGTCCTAAAATTGAAAAAAATATACCACTATTTGACAAGGACTAAGTTGATCCAAATTTAAAAGATAAATCACTAAAATAAGTTTTTTTATAGATAAAAAACTAAAATGAATCTGAAAAATAAGATAAAGAATAAAAAATATAATTTAATCTTAAATTAATTATTATAAAATCAACCATTTATCATTCACAATAATCTTTAATTACACAACATTATAAAAAACATTTTACTTTTAATTATCCATACATTTTAATTAAATTTAAAATTTAAATTTTTAATTATGAATTAAAGATAATAAGATAACTACCGAGATATATGGACAATTCCAATAAAAAAAATTCACAAGTTTATTTCGTATTTTATAATATTTTATATTTCTCTATAATGTCACATCACATTTTTATGTTTAACAACTTAATCAAATTTTTACTCCTTTAAAAAAAACTCACAAAGTTTTTCAAATGAATCTCACAAAATAAAATAAAATTTTAATAATAAAAGATAAAACAAATATTAAATTCAGCAATTGACCTACATAATTACAAGAGCATCTATGCAACAACCCAAATTATAAATAGTTCTCATACAAATTGTTTCCGATGCTACAAATTTGTAACTTCAATTTCAATTATTATAACTGTGACTAGAGCAATTCCAGTTGTCCTAATAAAATCTAACAAACTCCAATGTTAGAAAGTTTATCGTTATGCGAAAATAGAAAACAGGATCTTGGACTTACTTTTACCCTATGCAGAAAAAGTTGTTTTTGAACTTAAATTCATGACTAATCAATCACCAAGATGTAACTTCATCATTGCAACTTTCAACTATCTATCTGCCTTTAGTGCTGCAAAGCTTCAAGGAAAATGATGACACAATTTAATCCTAATTTTTGTATTTCGAATGTAATGGTTGATATTGAATTTTGATACAATGACATTATGCAAAAAAAAAAAAAAAAAAAAAAAAAAAAAAAAAAAAAAAAAAAAAAAAAAAAAAAAAAAAAAAAAAAAAAGAAAAAG
>JAMLFT010000903.1:0-35510 GCA_026544285.1 Pachyrhizus erosus | reverse complement strand
TTTTAAAAATTATTAATTTTATTCATGTATATATATTTTTTTAAAAATATATTAAATATAGATATAAAAATATATATTTTAAATAATTTTTTACATAGCACGAATTTAAAATATAATTTATTTACTTTATAAAGTACAACCCGTACAATCATATTTGTACTTCTCCACGCTGATGCTTCTTTTCTTCATATTACTTTTATAAAAGGTAAAAACTAAAAACACAGTTTTTTATTTTTAATTTTAATACTGAGCAATATCCCAATTAGTTAATTACATAAGTTGTGATAGAAAAGTGAGATTAAATCATACTCCTCATATTCATTTCACACAGAATGTTTCATTTGTCATATGCTTCCAGTGGTCAACTGTCCATGTGGTTGTAATCACCACCATATCTCATAAAATATATAAAGACCTCATCTGATGATGATGGTATACTTCTATTTAACACACAAACTTGTTTTGCATTTACAAAATGCACATTTTACAAACAAATCACCCCAAAATCATTGTCTCCATAATTTATTAGAACTTGATAAGTAATTTTTGGATAAAGGCTTGTAATTTTAATCAAATCACCATATTATTTTCCATCAATTTTAATTATTATTATTATATTTAATAATAATGCCTGTAGACTTTAATAATACAACGTTAAGAGTCTAGTGGGGATCTAGTGGAGACCACTATAGTTCCAGGCATATCAAGTTGAAAAACTTTCTCTTTATTTGTACGTTTAAATGAATGGAATTCATGGTGAAAAGAAATAAATCAATTATTTTTTTATAATTAAAAAAATGTAATTTTAAATTTAGTATCTTTTCCTAAATTAAAATCATCTATTATTTTTAAAATATATATTATAAGTTTTTTAAAAACAAGTAAAATAAATTAAAAAGAGAGGGATTTTTTTCCCTCATAATTCCAGCTAATTTAGGAGAAAATGTTTTATGGTGATTTCATAAAAATAAAGTATTTTCCTCTTATTTCTCCTTTCAAACAAACTGTACAAATTAATTATTATTTCTATCTTATATCTTTCCCTTTTTCCTTCTACTCCTTTTCATCCAAAACAATCAAGGAGTAAGTAAATTCATTATTTTCTTTTATTATTAGTTAACATATTTTTAATAATAAATACTTTTCTTCAATAATATGCAATATTATTAAATCTTATCTTAAAATGGAAAACTTGTTATAAACTTACAAATCGATTCATGAGGTGCTTAGAGATCTAGAACTAAAGATTACTTGTTTTTCCTGATTTATATTTTCTCCTTAAATTTAAAGCAACAAAACTAGACAGTGGCTCCAAAACACGTGTATTGATAAGACAAAAACCACTGGACTGATAGATACATGCTAACCAATTATTGTCATCTCGAATGGATCGAAATCAATGGTTCCAACAAAATAAACTCCGATTAGGATGTGAAATTTGAGGCTCTGGTTTACTAGCAACTATAGAAGATGTTCCCTATACTATCTATCTGCGTCTAATTGATATATGGACATATGGTCTCTTTTGATTTTGCTCCTCAATATTTTCAGACTATGGCCGATCGGATTCCGTCAAAAAATTATGTCCAAGGCCTAGCTATGTGTCTTTACTATCTATATATAATTTATTATTACTCTATCCCACCTGCACCATACTGCAGAAGAGAACATTCTTTTGGCCATGTAGGAGTATAATTTTTCTTTTCTGTTCTTTTAAAATAATATATACTGGTTTGGTTTTTAATATCTCATCCTTTAGGCTTTAACAGCAAAGTTACTGTAACAATTTCACTAGCAAGAAAGCTTAATAAAAAAACCAAAACAAAGATGAAGACAGACATATACAAGTGGACCAATAAGAGCCATGACCCCCCACCAATAATGACTAATGAGGATGATGGCTCTCCACATTGAAAAGACAATTGAGTAATAGAGGGACCATTCCATTCCCAAATAAAAATCTTTCCAGATAACTGAAGAAAACTTGAGTAGAGAAAACACCCAAGTCATCGTTTCATAATTTGGCAGCATTTGTTCTATTTTCAAGCCTTTTTATTTAATAATTCATTTAAAAAAATCCATTTTGACTTTCTCATCCTCAATGCACACGTAAAGAAATAAAAATAATTAATGTTAATTAATGCTTATTACTTTTCTTAAATTTGTTACCGACATTTTATAATAAGTCAGGTTACAATTGATAATATGAGCATCGAGCTGGGGAAAGAAAAAGAAAACTATCAAATGCAAAAACTTTTTCGTATTTCTAACTCTTGGCGTGTCCACTTAAAAAAAACAATATAACGTTTTTTAATGTTGTTTACAAATAACATTTATTACTTAATCATCTTAAAAACATTTTTCTCATTTTAAATATTAAATATAATTATATTTACTTAATTTTTTAATATAAGTAACATATCCCTTATTGTTATATTATGTTATGATGTTATGATCAGTGTTTAGCTCATGAACAACTTTTTATTCCAAAAAAAAAAAAAAACACTCAAGAACAACTTATTGATAAACTATATATAATCCTATCTTAAATAAATTCCTGTCCAAAAATTTTACTATAGAAATTCTATGCTATTTTGAAAATTTAAGGATTTTAATTTGTTATTAATAAACTTTCTTCCTTTCTCTTTTTCCTCTAGTATACCTCATGTTATTATTAGGGACGGATTGAGTGACTTTCGCAAGGAAAAGTCAGGGGGACTTTTATTAAACCAATTTCACAATTCAGGTTTTGCTAGATTTTTCAATAAAATATTTCTTATTTTTTACGAAAAATTATATTATAATAATTTGTTTATAAATTTGTAAAGGTTTATTAAAAAATATATTGCATAAGAAAAATATTAAATCTCAAAAAAGAAATTATTTCAACCTTAGATATTTATAAAGGTTTATATCTTTATATTTATATATTAATATACATATTTTTCAATGACATAGTTATTACTTTAGAAAATTAATATTCCATGTATTAATAAATATTGTTTTCATTAAACCGGCAAATGTTTGGTATAGACCAATTCTAATTGGTGGTGAACAAAATATTTATTACCTTCAAAATATTTTTGTAATAAAAAAAACTATAAAGTAATAAATATTTTATTATTTTATAAATATTCATATCTTTATATTTATAAAGTAATACGGGTTATAAGATATGTAATAAAATATGAATTATAAAATTATTTTTGGTCATTCTCTTTTTAAAATTTTATAATTGACTAAAATATATTAAAAATTATTAATTTTAATAAAATTTATTTTTAATTTAATAATTCTCTCTTAATTTAAACGTAAGACTCATTAAAAAGAACGTCTTGTAGTATTTCTCTTTTCCGTTTCAAATATCATAACATGTTTAACTATTAGCAATAAATCAATTGGATCAAAATCTTAAAAATTTCTCCAAGCATGGAAAAGAAAAATATAAATCAGGACTTATATGATTCTGAAATAGAAGATCTTAATTATACTAGTATATGTGAAGATGATCAGAATCATATGTAATAATTTGTCCCTGATACTGCAACAACTCTCTTTGTGATAAGCTTTCGGTAAAAGGCAGCCCTTTGATCAATTTTTTTTTTTT
The DNA here is from genome assembly GCA_026544285.1 of Pachyrhizus erosus. Taxonomy (NCBI): domain Eukaryota; kingdom Viridiplantae; phylum Streptophyta; class Magnoliopsida; order Fabales; family Fabaceae; genus Pachyrhizus; species Pachyrhizus erosus. The sequence continues at coordinate 31,903 of JAMLFT010000903.1, read as the reverse complement.
TTAACAATATATATATGGGTGAATCTGATTAGTTAGTTGAGTTGGGTTTGATAAAGCAACAAGTGTAGCTAACAAGTGTAGCTAACATAAAAAAAAAAAAAAAAAAAAAAAAGAAAGAGAGGAGGAAGCAGAAAGTGGTGGTGGTGTTGTTGTTTGGATGGGTTCTCAGGTGTCTAAGCAAATGGAACGAAGAAAAGCAATCAGGACGCAGAAGAAAACGCTGGTGGATCTAAAAAGCAGTGGAGAAGAGTACCCTGGGTCCGAGTACCGTCCCCAAGACAGGAAAAACTGGATGTCCGGTCTAAACCCAGAAAAACTCCAAATAAACCATGTGGTGTGGCCAGGAACCCACGACTCTGCCACCAACAAAATCGGCATCCCTCTCGTCACTCGTCCTTTCGCACAGTGCCAATCTCTCTCCATATACCGCCAGCTGGCCTTAGGTACCCGAGTCCTCGACATTCGTGTTCAAGAAAACCGTCGCGTCTGCCACGGAATCCTCCTCACGTACGGTGTCGACCTTGTCCTCAATGATGTCAAAAAGTTCCTGTCTGAGACACAGTCCGAAATCATAATCCTGGAGATCAGGACAGAGTTCGGCCACGAGGACCCACCAGAATTCGACAAGTACTTGGAGGAACAGCTTGGCCATTATCTGATTCCCCAGGACGACGCCGTTTTCGGGAAGACCATTGCGGAGTTGTTGCCCAAGAGAGTTATCTGCGTCTGGAAGCCCAGAAAATCGGCCCAGCCAAAACCAGGGAGTGCTCTGTGGAGTGCCGGCTTTCTGAAAGATAATTGGATCGACACGGATCTGCCTTCCACCAAGTTCGACGGCAATCTGAAGCACTTGAGTGAGCACCCTCCCGTTACGTCTCGCAAGTACTTCTATAGGATCGAGAACACCGTCACGCCCGTCGCTGATAACCCCGTTCTCTGTGTGAAACCTGTTACCAGACGCATTCATGGTTACGCCAGGCTCTTCATCGCTCAGTGCTTCGCTAAAGGCTTGGCTGATAGGCTTCAGGTCTTCTCAACGGATTTTATAGACCAGGATTTCGTTGACGCCTGCGCTGGACTTACTCATGCAAGGCTCCAAGGGAAAGCCTGATCGTTCATCTGCTTCCTCTACCTCTATCTATGTAAATTCATCTCCTCTTGTGTTTATTTTATTTGTTCCTCTGTATAAATTTTTTTTTTTTTTTTGTAAAAATTGGAATAACTAGTTACACAATGCACCGTGTGCCTTTAGTATTCTTGCCAATGTCAGGGAGTTTTTCCTGACGTGTCTGTCAAATTATATGTTAAGCGTGGCGATCCATTCTTTCTGGTTTTGAATCTGGACTTAAACTTATTATTCTCCATGATACAATCAGAGAGTACCAAAGAGAAAATGAAGCATATGTATGAAAACAACGCATACACTGCATACTTTTAGTTTGGACAAAACATATGCATCGATTCTGATGTTGCAAGTACTAATGGAGGAACAAGGGAATGTCTTGAAAATGGAAGACTCCAACAATGAAATTTTGTATTTTTGTCCTATATTTAGGATTATATCGTAATTAATTTATTTTTTATAACTAGTAATCAAATCTGAGTGTCTGTTAAAAAACATTATATTAGATCTAATGGTCTATTCTGATAATTCATTGGCACACCACCACCCGTGGAGTGGCTCTAAAATTCACCTAATAAAAAAAGGAGGAAATATTGTGTAAGATTGAATCTCCGCCCTTTAGAATTCGCTGTGATCAACCTAGTAGAAAAAGTTTACGTATATTGTATATGTTCTTACTTTCAAACTTCATTATCACTTACTAAAAAAAATGAATTTGTTGTGAATAAATATTGTTTTTTGAATTTTTTTTATTTTACTAAATAAAATAACTTATTTCTTTACTTTATTTCTCATTAAATAAATAAGTCATTCATTCAATATTTTTATCTTATTTTAATTAGCATATAATTTGGAAAAACATATGATATTCTTAATAATGTTTATTTGAACCAAACATGTAAATAAATGCACAAAATAACATATTAATGACAAGTTCTTTTAAGTTTGGGAGAACTTCAGAACTATGATAAACTTACTAGTGAGGAAGAAGACTTGCTTTTTAAAAATAAAAATAAAAAGTAAAAATTAAGGATGAAAATCATTAGAAGGGAATTATGTCTTTTATAAAGTATATTTTTTAATCTATAAATAAAGTTTATTGTTGTGAGAAAATGTTACACTATTGAATGAAGTATAAGAATATACTAAAGAATATTTGATTTAAAGATGACAACTTAGAGACATCTTATTAAAACTCATATGTATCAGCTTTGAAAGTTCTATTTTTAAATGAAGGATAGGAACAATTGTCAATCTCTTGACATAAAATATCATTAGTTAAGGTACTTCGATTATAGGTGAATCTCAAGGTTCTCAAAAATAAACTCTAATGAAGATTAACAAAGAACATGATTATTAATATCATTGAGATACTTGATGGATTTTACTTGGTATAATTCCTAATAAAAAAGAATTATCAACATGTATTGTATTAAAGGTTATGAATGGCAGTGAGTGGTTACCTAATAGTACAAAGATAAAAAATCTTTCTTCCTCAATAACAAAGGCAATATACATAGGATAGGAGTTTGGATTTGAATCTCACAATCGCCTATCGAATTATATATTGAAAGATAGTGGTTCAACATTGACACCATGCTAAAAGTGAAAATACTTGTCTTAATCTATTCATAAGAAAAAGCTTGTTTGTATTCATATAAAGCTAGATTTGGGTAGACAGTTAGCTTCACACATTATGGTTAGAGGTCACCTTGCACTCTATTTGTTTTCAAGGAGAAAGATATAAGCACAAGAAGGAAAACTACAAATACAAATGACAAGGGATTCTAATATATAACAATATCAATGATATGCATGGTGGAAAAAGAATACTATTGTCAACAATATCTAGCAAGATAATTGAAAATTCTAAAGCTGATGCTCTTGATGATATGGAGTTTCTTATAGATATCTTGTAAAATAGGACTATTGTGATGATTGGTGAATTAAATGATAATGATAAAGATTCATTCTAAGATATTGAAAGTAATTATAACCCTTATGATTTGAGGATGATGGTCAAGTAACCCTTAAGAAAGAAGAAAGACACAAAATAAGGGTAAATCGATAACTTACGAAATGTATGGTATAAAGATCCATATGTTGTAGTAAAAGTGATCCCAAGGGATTCAAATTGTGATTTCATATGAATAGGAGAAAGGGATAAGATTTTGACATGAAATCTCTAATGGATATAAAGTCAAATATACGAATATGTAAATACAAAAAATAGAGATTTAAAATCCAAATAAAGGGGGAAAAAAAAAAAGAAAACTAAACCCTTAACTATAAGAGCAATGCTAATATAAAAAATAAATTAGGTCATAAGACTTAAAAGTCTAAAGACATCCTAAAGTCTAAGTTCACATAATAAGGCTATCTTATTTGGTTAAAGATACAAGATGTATTTAATGACACTGTTAACAGCCCACAAGAATGGAAATAATGTTTATTTTTTGTAAAAATAACAAGCATCCTCCATGAGAGACAATCCTATTCGAGGTAGATAAGACTATTTTGAGTGACAAAACTCTCCTTCCAAATAAAATGGGAACAATGTTGAACATGAGTATAAATAAGTAACTTATTTATGTATGCATATTATGATTCTAATGACAAAATATATTCCTCCTTCAATACTAAAGAAAAAATATTCGTTATGTGTAACTTGTTTCTCCCTATTGATTGTAGTTTTTCTAAGATTTTCAATCTCTAAAATCTGTCAAACGAAATTTTGCAAGTTGATCCCAAATGATACTTTTGATACAAACACTAAATTGCGACACTTATTACAAATCATTAATAATTGTCAAGTTAAAAATCTCAACAATTAATTAATTTTTATTAATATATTTATCAATTAATAGAGATAGTTTATAAGTGTATCACTTATTTTGATTCTTTATATCGTACTCTACCTTTAGTTAAAACTAATGTTGACAAGAGTATTTGAAACACACACATATTAGTATATTAGTAAATGTGTCTAAACTTTTTTTTAAAAAAATATTATTTTTACAATTATAACCAAATAAAAAACTTCTAATTCTCATTGAATATATATAAAAATAAAATATTATTTATAAATTAATAAGACATGTACATCAAGTATTTAAAGGTGTTTTACATTATTTTTTATTTACATTATTTTTTAATTATAAATTATCATGTACATGTAAATAATTAAATATATATCATCTAGGGATAATTATAATTATTGTTAATATTAACTTTGTGTTTTACAATCATCCTTGATCTTCTAGGTAGATTTATGACCTTCACTTAGTGGAGGTTATTTTGACTATTAGGCTAGGCTAAATCAACATGAAGTGCCATTGCATCTCTAAATTTGGTGATAATTTTACAATCGTAAAAATTAAATCTACCATAATATAAAGTGGATTATGATGATAAAATTTTATTTTATATAATATACTAAAAAAATGATATATTAATTTAATAAATTATATTAAATTATTTTGTAATATTTATCTATAATAGAGAATATATTTATCAATTTATGATAGTATAATAAAATATTTATGTTATTAAATTTAGTTTTATATTGATAATTTAAATATCTAATTTATATATTTTATAATATTATGTACATTTTTAATCTTTAAATTTTATTTATTATGAATTATATTTAATTAAAATAAAATTATATCGATCACGTAATACTTTTAAATCTAAAATTATATTTATTTAGCATTACAAATTTTCTCTTTCAAATTATTTTGCGTGATGTGGATCTGCGTTGGAATGTCACCTGCGAGAGAGAAACACTTCCAACATGGCACTTAATAAGGTCACAATTCATCCATTAATGGAATCACTAAATAAAAGTAATGACAGAACTAACATGGTGACACAATGTAATTCCAAAGACAATTTTGCAATTAACTATCTTTCAATGACTAACTTGTTACCATCTCAAATTTTCAAGGATGAATTTGGTGATTTGGTTTCACACAGTGAATAATAAACCATATCATCTTTATAAATATTCTTAAACATGTATTATTTTGGATAAAAAAAAACTTTTAAGGATGTGGATTCTTGAATTCCAGTTTTAACATTTTTATAATTTATTTTTATTTTTATATGATATATCATTATATTAGATCACTGACATATTAATATATGCATTAATTATCATATCAATTTTAGGTTATCATATCGATTTCTTGTCAAATATCACATTATATATCATATTATTTATTAATGTCATATAAATATAATTTATTAAATATTTAATATAAGACTAATATATGAATAAAATTTTTACAATAGATCCTAATTCACATAATTAAAATTTAAAAAAATAAAATCACATAATTATAATAATTAAGAAATCAAAAATATTTTTAAGATAAAAAATTTCATATTAGGTATAAGTAAATTATTCAATTAATAATAAGCATTGCCATAAATTATTTTTCTCAGGTCTCATCTGTTTTTAATTTATCTTTATTGTAGACTCTAATTTTTAAAATGACTGACAAGTATAAAAATGACTAGTCCTGATGTTTGTATTATTATTTAGTTGATCTTTTTGTTATATATATAATTTATTATTTTTTATAGTATTTTTATTTAAAGTAACTTTCAAAAGTTATAATTTTTCTGGAATATATAAATTGGTCATGATTTGAGTTTTGAACAACTAAGAGGATACTAAAATGTTGAAATAAGTTGGCATGTGATTTTTGAAGCATGTGTTTGTGAGAGAGACAGAGTGTAAGGCGAAGATGACGTAGGATTTAGGAAAGGAAGAAGGAAGAAGGAAGAAGAAAGAAGGCGTGGGATGAGATGAGAGAGTGAATTTGAACCGCTGATCCATAGGGTATGGGAAGCGTAGAAGTTGTCCTCCTCAGTACTTGAAAAGTCATGGCTGGGTTTGGACCAACCATTTTGAATCAACTAACTAAAACTAATAATATGCATGTATGTATACATGCGTCAGCCAACTTATTAACACAAAAACATTGGAGAAAAAGCCGTTGAACCATTCTCGTAATAATTTCCCATTTCCCATTTCCCATTTCCCCTTTCCCCTTTCCCCTTTTCCCTTTCCCCTCCACAACCAGGCGGCGCCACCCATCCCTAGCGTGGTGTAGTGAGGGTCCGCTGCAAGCATGTCGAGCATCGTCAAGGAGATCCTGGCGAGCCCGATACAAATGGCGGACCAGGTTTCGAAGCTGGCAGAAGAGGCACAGAATTTCCGACAGGAATGTCTGGAGCTGAAATCCAAAACGGAGAAGCTGGCTGGGCTCCTCCGGCAGGCTGCCAGGAACAGCAATGACCTGTACGAGCGTCCAACCAGGCGCATAATCGACGACACAGAACAAGTCCTTGACAAGGCACTGGTACTGGTGACGAAATGCCGCGCCAACAGCCTAATTAAGAAACTCTTTACCATCATCCCAGCCACCGCATTCCGCAAGACCTCCATGCAGCTGGAGAATTCTGTTGGCGACGTCCAGTGGCTCCTCCGCGTCTCTGCCTCTGCTGACGAGAGGGACGACGAGTATCTGGGGCTTCCTCCCATCGCCGCCAACGAACCTATCCTCTGCCTCATTTGGGAACAGGTCGCCATTCTTCTCTCAGCCGCCTCCTTTGACGAACGTTCCGACGCTGCCGCTTCCTTGGTTTCTCTGGCTCGCGACAACGACCGTTACGGTAAACTTATTATCGAAGAAGGTGGCGTCCCCCCGCTTCTGAAGCTTCTTAAAGAAGGGCGAATGGACGGTCAGGAAAACGCTGCCAGGGCCATTGGCTTGCTTGGCAAAGATCATGAGAGCGTTGAACACATTGTCAACGCAGGTGTTTGTTCCGTCTTTTCCAAAGTCCTCAAAGAAGGTCACATGAAGGTCCAAACGGTCGTTGCCTGGGCTATTTCTGAACTCGCCGCCAATCACCCCAAATGTCAAGACCATTTTTCTCAGAACAATGCCATACGCTTGCTCGTCAGTCATCTCGCCTTTGAGACTATTCAAGAGCATAGTAAGTACGCCATTGCCAACAAACACAAGTCCATTCACTCCGTCATTATGGCCAGCAATTCTACCACCAACCCCCACGAAGATGAAGACGATAAGCTTGTTTCTCACCCCATGACCGCCGTCAGTCAGACAGCCACGCAGATACACAACGTCGTTTCCAACACCATGGCCATTAAGGGCATGGGGGTTCCCCATGCAAATGATCATGCAGCCCACAACACCAAAAAACAGCCTCAGCAACAACAACCACACGTCTCAATTGCTGGCACCAGTATTAAGGGTCGGGAACTCGAAGACCCGGTCACAAAGGCTCAGATGAAGGCCATGGCAGCCAGAGCCCTGTGGCAACTCTCCCGAGGAAACTTGACCGTGTGTCGAAGCATAACCGAGTCAAGGGCTCTTCTTTGTTTCGCGGTTTTGCTAGATAGAGGACCGGAAGACGTTCAATCGTATTCGGCACTGGCGTTAATGGAAATCACTGCCGTGTCAGAGCAACATTCTGAGCTGAGACGCTCTGCTTTCAAACCTACTTCCCCTGCTGCTAAAGCTGTTGTGGAACAGCTTCTTAAGGTGATCCAAAAAGAACAACCTGACCTGCTCATAGCTTGCATCAGATCCATTGGTAATTTGGCAAGGACTTTCAGAGCCACTGAAACCAGACTAATAGCCCCGTTGGTGAAGCTTCTTGACGAAAGAGAAGCGCAGGTTTCCATGGAAGCTGCCATTGCGCTCAACAAATTTGCTTGTACTGAAAACTATCTCCACGAGAATCACTGCAACTCCATCATAGAATCAGGGGGCGCCAAGCATTTGATTCAACTTGTTTACTTTGGGGAGCAAATGGTCCAGATTCCTTCCGTCACTCTTCTTTGTTACATAGCGTTGCACGTTCCCAAAAGCGAGACTCTGGCACAAGAAGAGGTTCTCATAGTTCTCGAGTGGTGCACCAAGCAAGCACATCTCATCGATGAACCCTCCATTGAACCACTGTTACCAGAAGCCAAGAGTAGGCTCGAACTCTATCAATCCAGAGGAAGAGGATTCCGCTGAATTAACTTCTCTGCACGACCTTCAAATCCCTAACTTTACGTATTGCATCAAATGTATATACATTAAATTAGCAATCAATCTTGGGTGGTTTCCCTTGTCCAATTAATCTGGGCTCATCTTGTTTTGTACCAAATAGAATCTATCTATAGAAGAACTTTTTCCATAATGTTTTTAAAATCTCTTTTATCGTTTATTTCTTTCATTCGAAAAAAAAAATTATACTAACTCATTTTATGTTTATGTTGGAGCAAGCATAATGAATGACATTGTAATTTGTACTAAAATTATAATTTTCGAGGACATAAACACGTTATTAAATCTTTATCTTTATGGGTGTGATTAATCAATCCTTTTATTTAGATTCTAGTTGCATGTTGCTGACATTTTATTAGATCATAACCAATATGAAATTTGGGTTGTTGTTGTTAGTTTCGCCTTATCTTTTGAAAGCCCCATATTGGTGGGTTTGTTTTTTAGAAATATCTAGAGTGTTATGAGTATACATTGGTGATTTTGTTTTTGGAAAAACTATAGTGCTTTGTAATACTGCATTTGTAGTAGGAGAGTGTTTCATTAGGGATCACAATATTGTAATTATTTTTTAATATAGTGGATATTTTCAAAATTTGTCTCGTGATTTTTTCCTCGTCATTTAAGGGGATTTTCTATGTTAATATTTGGTGTGCATTCAGGTACTTTATTTTATTCGTTATTCTCTACATAAATTTGGGCGCACTTCCGCTCACATCTATAAGTGTTTAATACACTTAGGGTGTACCTAACTCTAACGTCCATAACAAGTGGTATCAGAGCCGCTTGATTTTGGATACTGAATTTTTAGTATACTCTGTGGTTGTAGCATTGTCGTTGTAGCATTGTCTGATCTTCCACATCAGAAAAGAATTGTTCTGGAAGACAGAATAATACTTTGAGAGTGTTACTTTGGAAAGGTTTTGGCCAAGGAAAGACATGGTATTTAAGTGATCCATTGTGGTCCACCTCTCTTTCCTGGGAATCTACCTGGTGCACAATTTACAGTTGACATACTATTCCAGTATACAGTGTTTTGATCCAAGATGTCAGTGCCAAAATTTGAAGTGGAGAAGTTCGACGGATCCAATGACTTCAATTGTTTATGAAAGCTGAAGCTGCAGGCATTGCTAGACCAGCAAGGCTTGTAAAAGGCATTGGAAGGTGAAAACAAGTTGTCGAAAACATTATCTTTTGAAAAGAAGGAGGAGATAATGGTCAAAGCACGGAGTACAATATAACTTAGCCTGGCAGACAATGTACAACGTGAGGTTATGGAAGAGAAGACTGCTAATTCATTATGGAAAGCTTTGGAGGAAAAGTATTTCATAAAGACTTTTTTCGATAAGCTTTATCAAAGGAAGTGACTGTACACGTTCAAATATATTCAGGAGATAAGTCAATGCGAGACCATATAGATGACTTCAACAAGATGATTTCTGATGCTGGAGCATCTGGAATAAAAGTAGAAGATGTTGATCAAGCTATGATCTTATTGACTTCATTACCTTCGTCCTATGATAATTTCTGTGATACCATACTATATGGTAGGTCCGATGTCACAGTCAAAAATGTCAAAGAGGCATTGATGATAAAGGAACAACAGAAGTTAGTATCTGGACCCAGTACTGATAATCCTGCATATGGGTTATTTGTGTTAAGAGGGTGAAGTCAAGAAAGAGGATCAAAAAGCAAGAGCAATAGGAGATCAAAGTCTAGAAAACACAAGTCTGTGAAATGCTTTCATTGTCACCAGGCAGAGCATATCAGAAGAAATTGCCCAAAGAGGAAAGACAAATTAGGAAGTTCTGCTAACATAACAAAAGAAAGTTCTAATGATAGTGATGTTGATTTTGCCTTGATAGTATCAACCAGTAACTCGAGAAATGAGTGGATTCTGGATTCTGACGCATCTTTTCACATGACACCTAATAGAGGATTTTTTACTTCCTATCAAATCCGAGAAGGAAAAGTCAAATTGGGTGATAAAAGAATAATTTCTATTGTAGGTGAAGGAAAGGAGCGAGTTAGATTGGATGATGGTACTGAAAAGACATTTCAAGCATGACATGTACCAGAACTAAGTAGGAACCTAATCTTGTTAAGTACCCTAGATAATCAGGGGTACAAGTTCTATGGAAAGGGTGGTTATTTGAAGGTGATTAAAGGCTCAATGGTGGTAATGAAAGGAAAGTTGCAAGGAGGGATCTATCTATTGCTGGGAAGCACAATTAATGAAACTCTTGCTCTTCTATCCTCTAAAAGAAGTGATGATGATGCTACACAACTGTGGCACATGCGGCTTGGTCATATGAGTGAGAAAGGAATTATCATACTTGCTAGCAGAGGCCTATTGAAAGGCTTAAAGAACTGTAAACTTGGCTTATGTGAAAATTATCTCTTTGGAAAGTAGAAATGAGTGAAGTTCAACACTAGTAAACACATCAGCAAAGGGATATTAGAGTATGTCCAATCAGATGTTTGGGGTCCAGCCCCTGTTAACTCTTTAGGTGAAGCTTGTTACTTTCTTACTTTGATAGATGATTATTCCAGAAAAGTCTGGATTTATTTCTTGAAGCACAAGGATGAAGTGTTTGGCAAATTCAAACAGTGGAAGGCCATGGTTGAGAAGCAAACTGGGCGATCAGTCAAGAGACTGAGTACTAAAAATGGCAGAGAGTTTTGCAGTAAAGAATTTGCAGAGTTCTACAAAAAGGCTAGTATAGTGAGGCATCATATTGTACCTAGAACACCACAACAAAATGGAGTTGCAGAACGGATGAATAGAACACTTCTAGAGCGTGCACGATACATGCGAATCAACGCTGCACTTCCCAAAATATTTTGGGTTGAGGCAGTCAATACAGTTGTATATTTGGTAAACAGATCTTCATCAACTACAATTAATCTGAAGATTCCACAAGAGGTATGGTCCGGTCAACCCGTAAATTATTCTAATTTTGAAGATATTTGGTTGCCCTGCATATGCCCATGTGAGTGATGGTAAACTTGAGGCAAGGGCAAGAAAGTGTATATTTCTAGGGTATGCACGAGGGGTGAAAGGTTACAGATTGTGGTGTACGAAACAAACAAGTTCACCCAAAATCATTGTCAGCAAAGATGTCATTTTGATGAGACGACAATGGTAAATCAGAAGCAAGAATCTAAAATAGATCAGGTAGTAACATATCATGGTGTTGAGAAACAGGTGGAACTGAAAATTGATTATGGGAAGATGAAGCATGAAGAAGAAGATCAACCAAATTATTTAGGGAGTGCTTAACCTGAAGTAGAGCAACATGATGAACCTGGTGAAGAAACCAGAGAAGCAAAGCTATATAGCATTGCTAATGGCAGAGAGAGGCAACAAATTCAAAAACCTCAGAGATATATGGATTTTGTTGCCTGTGCACTTGACTCATCAGATGCAGATCCTATAGCCTTTGCCTTGGCTATGGCAGACGGTGCAGTTGGTGATGAACCATGTTCTTACCATGATGCAGTAGATAGCAAGGAGTTAGAGTAGTGGCTGATAGCAATGAATAAGGAGATTGAATCTCTTCAGAAAAATCAAACGTGGGAGCTGGTACAACTTCCAAAGGGAAAAAGAGTAGTTGGTTGCAAATGGGTCTTCAAAAGAAAAGAAGGAGTCTCTGGCATTGAACCTCCAAGGTTCAAGGCGAGACTGGTAGCTAAGGGTTATACTCAGAAGGAGGGTGTTGACTTCCATGAAGTTTTCTCTCTTGTAGTGAAGCATAACTCTATCCGAATCCTATTAGCTATTGTGAGTACTTTGACTTGGAGCTAGAACATCTTGATGTGAAGACGACATTCTTACATGGTAAGCTAGAGGAGCAGATTTACATGAGTCAACCAGAGGGGTTCGTAATTCCTGACAAGGAAGATCATGTTTGTTTGTTAAACAAGTCATTATACGGCTTGAAGCAATCCCCAAGACAATGGTACAAAAGGTTTGATGCATTTATGATTGGTAATGGATACAATAGAAACCAATATGATAATTGCATCTATTCTAAGGAGCTTCCAGATAGTTCTCAAATATATCTATTGTTGTATGTAGATGATATGCTAATTGCAACTCGTAATAAGGTTGAAATTAGTATGTTGAAAACTCAATTGGGAAAGGAGTTTGAGATGAAGGACTTAGGTGCAGCAAAGAAAATTCTGGGCATAGAGATTCATAGGGAAAGACATTGTGTTAAATTATGTGTATTGCAACAAAACTACATTATGAAGGTGCTATAACGCTTTTATATGGATCATTTCAAGTTAGTTGGTACTCCCTTGGCCGCACATTTTAAGTTATCCTTAAAGAAGTGTCCGAAAACTGAGGAAGAGGTGGAGCAGATGTCGCGCATACCTTATTCTAGTGCAGTTGGTAGTATCATGTATGCCATGGTGTGCACTAGACCGGATCTTTCACATGTTGTAAGTGTAGTAAGTAGATTCATGAGTAAGCCTGGAAAAGTACACTAGGAAGCTGTGAAATGGATCATGCGATATTTGAGAGGTTCCACTGATATCTATTTGGTGTTTGAAGGACAAAAAGAGGTCATTAACAGGCTATATTTTTATAGTTTTTGGATGTACTATTAGCTGGAAGGCGACATTGCAATCTATAGTGACATTGTCAACAACTAAAGCTGAGTATATGACATTGACTGAGGCTGTGAAAGAAAGCATCTGGGTGCATGGTCTTTTGGATAGTTTTGGGTTGAATCAACAGGTACCAGTCGTACATTGTGATAGTCAAAGTGCAATTCATTTGGCTAGAAACTCAGTATATCATGAAAGGACAAAGCACATCGATATTCAACTTTATTTTGTTAGAGAAAGTGTCAGCAATGACACTGTTGTAGTTCAAAAAATAGCTACAACTGAGAATCTAGTAGACATGATGACAAAAGCATTGCCGATTGATAAGTTTAAACATTACTTAAACTTAATCAATATTTGCAGAGCTTGAAGACTATTTTCAAGGCAAGTCAAGGTGGAGAATTGTTAGTTTTGCCTTGCCTTTTGAAAGTCCCACATCGGTGGATTTGTTTTTTGGTTTTTCAAAGAAGACATATAAATAAAGGCCTTATGGCCTTGTATTATTCATCCCACACTTAAAGCAATTCCAAGTGTTTTAGTGAGAGAGAAATATATAGAGTGTGAGAGAAAATTTCAAGTGTGTTGTGAGTATACACTGGGGATTTTGTTTTTAGAGAAACTTTAGTGCTCTGTAATACTGTACTTGTAGTAGGAAAGTGTCTCACTAAGGATCACTATATTGTAATTATCTTTTAATATAGTGGATATTTTAAGATTGTAGTAGAAGAGTGTCTCACTAGGGATCACTATATTGTAATTATCTTTTAATGTAGTGGATATTTTAAGAATTTGTCCTGTGGTTTTCCCTCGTCATTCATTTAAGGGGGTTTTTCACGTTAATATTTAGTGTGCATTCAGGTGCTTTATTTTATTCGTTATTCTCCACATAGGGTGTACCCAACTCTAACATCCATAACAGTTGCATGGGTAAATTGTTTGTACTCCTACATTAATTTGTTTATTCATCATACATCTTATGTTAAAGGCTACTTTATTACATAGGAAAGCGGAAGGATGAATTAAGGAATGAATGAAGAAAGGATTATTGTAAGTAGTTTTGTATCATTTTTATTTTTTCTCTTAGAATAGATGGAAAAGAAAAAGAATGTTGTTGTTATTATTATTATTATTTATATAAAAAGAAAAATATCTTTATTTATATCATATTTTACTTTTTTTTATCTAATATATGTATATCATTTTATGTTTCTTTTTTTACTTTATACACAGTTAAATAAAAAAATGATTTTCTCTTCTTTGTCTCTTCCCTATCAAACTTACATTTTTTTATTTTTCTTTTTTATTTCCATTTTATTTATCTTTTAAAAAAAATCTTTTATTTTCTTTTTAAAACCAAATACATAAAAAAAATGTTTGATGTAAGAAAAGTTTTTTTACATTAAAAAATCATCATTCTTGAGAATTATAAATCCTAAAATTACACTTCTTGAAAATGATTAAAATATTTTTTATTGGTCATAAATATTTTTGGAAAGAAAAATGCTAACAACATTATATAACAATCTCTTTAAGATTGATTAAAATTTATTAATTTTAATAAATTCTACTTTTAAATAAAAAAAATCATTAAATAAGAAATGAGACTCACGATAACAGAAAGAATGTTAGAAAGAAAGCGTTTAAGACATTGTTGCTACCATTTGTTTTCTTTAAAATATTTATATTTATAAAGGAAAATTAATTTTTTATAAAAATATATATATTATTTATTACATTTAATGATTTTATAAGAGTAACATGATATTTTTATCATAATAAAAAAATTAACTCAAAAAATTTACATTTTCACCCTCCTTTTCATGAAAAAGTTTTAGTGAAAAATTAAAAAATTATTCCTATAAATGGTTTTGAAAATATACCTACCAAACATAGAAATTTATCATTTCTAACTTACAGTTCTTGAAAAACTTGAAAACGATCTCCCTGCCAAACACTCTCTAAGAGTGAATGTATTCAAAGAATGTATTGGTTTCAAAATCAGAAAATATGTTATTTGTAAAGTGAATGTCTGCAACAAATTGTTGAGGAAGATTGTATTAAGATTAATGGTTATTTGATAAATCAAATATTATATAAACGAATTAAAATTAATAATAGGGACATTAAAAAATATTTATTTTAATTAATATAATTATGTTAAAGATAAAATAAAATTTTAAATTATTGTATAAACAAATTGAATACTCTCTCAGTATTGGTAATATAAAAAGATTTCAGTCTTAACTAATAAAAAAAATATCATTATAAAAGTTAATAAATATATTATACATTATGATATATGATTAGATGATAATATAAAATATAATGTAAATACTATTTTTTTATAAATAAAGTTAAAATGACTAGAACTTTCAATGATACATAAATTTATTTATTTGGTAAATCCATGATATCATCCTCCTAGAATGAAGGATTAATTATTAGAGGTATTGTGATTTATCTCTCTCATATATTTTTTCACACATAAAACAAACTTAAGAATCAAATTTTTTACTACATATTGAATGGACAAAATTTTCTATTAATCATGTTGATAGATAAGTTTATTTTTATGAACATATTACAAATTAGAATTTTATTTCTATATATTATTGTGAGTGTACAAAATCAAAGCATTAAAAATTATGTTAAGTATTGCCCTGCAAATCATTACATTCATTGTCTTTTTTTTTATTCATTCTGATATTAATGTAAAATATTTACTAATTAATTGTGTTGATAATGAATCTTTTTAAGAGAATTTAATTGATCATCTATAATGAAGTTTTTCCTTTTAATAATGTGTTTTATCGATAAAATTTAAATCTAAATCCTTATTTAAAAGTATTCAAGTTTTATTCGTACCAACAACATACTTATTTAAAATATGTTTGATATATAATAATAGTGATCGTGTGAGAAAATATTTATAATAATTGAAAAACATGACTGAATAGAAATATAATTTGTATGTCCCGTGTTTTTGAACTCAAGATATAAATAAAACCCAATCAGTAAAAGCTTTCAAAGATATAATTCAACAAGGAAAACAATAATTACGCTCAGAAATATTTACGTGAGTTCAGAAAGATAGCTAAGCAAGAAGTAAAAAATATTTTTAAACTCGAGATACAAATAAAATAAAATAATGAGAACTATAAAAATTATTAATGAATAATTTACGAATAAAATAATTTTATAGTTTAAAAACAAACTTGGAATAATGAGAATATATTTATTAGTGAATAATTTATGAATAAAAAAATTTCATCTGATATATATATCATTAAAGTCTTGCATTGTTAATTTTTTATTTATTTTTGTTGGCGAATGAACTTGCATTGTTTATTTACAGAAATATAATCTATATATAATAAGTGTTGTTTGTTAAAGCAGTGAAAAAGGGAAGCAATAAAGACAAGAAGCTGTAAACTAAGAGTTGCAATGATGATCGTGAGTTATGCAATGTTGGTTTAGGGCTGAAATGAAAGTGATTCCTGCAGAAAGAATCCATGTAGTTCCAGCAATGGAACTGTAGCAATAGTGAACATGACGAGCACTTGAGCTCCAATCATGCAAAAACCAAGTCACTACATCCTCTTGGTAGTTCCAGCACCAATGCCTTCATCAACATACTTTGCAAAATACAATTCTTAGCACAGGACTTACAAAAATAGGCCTACATCCAAAATAATCTCAAGTTTGTCAATGTTAATGATTTTAAATAATATTCATACAAGTTAAGAACTTGAATTTTAAAGTTTTAGTTATAGTAGCTTGCTTCTCTATCAGTTTTTACAACAAAGTAGGAGCAATTTGGCAGCATTCCAATCTTCCAGCTACATGGTACACACTTGACACTCAAATTGAGGATAATCAATTGCCATTTTTGAAGGTATAGTCAATAGGTCAATCCAACACAATTAATGAATACCCATTATCACAATCTACACATTGTTATAATTTAGAAAGACTGAGATGAATGTTCATTACAGAACAGAACGATAAAAGATAAAGCAGTTACAGCCAAATGTGTCTTGACAAGAGATGAAGAAAATATATAAAAATAAAGAACATACATTAAATGGGTAGAGAAAAATGAGAAACTTTGAAGGAAGATAAAGAAAACCTATGGTACAAGTACGGGGTTGAGATGGGCAGAGATGCATCTGTTCTCTGTTCTCAACAGCGATTAGTGGCGTTCACTGGTTGTCACAGGCTCAGGATGCTTTAGCTTAATGACGGTTAAAAATGTAAGGCGTTAACATGACCTTTTTATTTATTATAGGATTTCTTTTTTCAAATGTTTGACCTACATACAGTTTGATGAAGCTCACCATCCTGTCTACAGGTCTGATTTGCAATAATCTGACACCAACATTTAAAGAATTACTACAATGTTACTAAGGTTTAGGGTTCCTGCTGTGACACTGGCCAGTTACTGGCTTCCAAAGTAAAATAATGATACAAGAAGCATAATAGGCCTAAGTATTAAGGTTAATTCTTGCAGTGGGCTTTGTATTTGATAATAATAATATGCAAATAGGCTGGATTGTTAGATTTAACAGCCTTTTTCTGATATTCAATCCTATTTTTTTTTTATTTAAACAAACTTTTTAAATAAACTTAATAAAATGATATACTTCTTCCATATTATTTTATATAACGTTTAAAATTTTGATATAAATATTAAAAAAAATAAAATTAATATGATGAATTTTAAAAAAATATAATATAATTTCTTAATATAGTATTTTTTTAATTAATTAGATTTTTTAATTATTATCTAATATCAATTATTTTCATTAAAAATATTTTTTTAAAAATTAATATTTTATTAATTTTATAAAATGACACATAATTTAAAATATTTTTCTTCAAAATACGATATAAAATGATACAGAGAATATTAAATATGTCAAATCTTAATTATATTATGTTGAAAACTCTTGATAGATATAATTAACTAATTTTAAATTAAAAAATAAAAATAATTTATATTTTGTGAAAAAAATTAAAATATTATCATGTGGCATTCTTATTGGTAAATAAGAATTAAAATATCGACCGCGCCGTACGATTTGACAGTCTTAATTTGTCATTCGTAGGAACCAGTCACTTACAAAAGGGAGAAAATACGAATGCTGTTCTAAGGTTGAACTTGAACGGAGAATCTGCCTTGTGAAATAGTTTATTGGTTCATATATGCACAAAAGCAACTTCACTCTTTCAATGCGAAATTTTGAATTTCAAATTTTAAAATGAGCTCCGCTAACAAGTCAATAACATTGTCCTTTGTCTTTGTAATACACTCGCCCAAATCCTTTCAGTACAGCATATGTCCCAAAGTAGGCTTTTTTGAAAAAAAATAATAATAATAATTTGGCCAAAATGTTTCTAGTGATGACTAATGTAATACATGAAGGATCACTATTCTCATCTCAGTGCTAAGAGACATCCAGAAATCATTTGAATGTTAGTTTTTTAAAAAAAAAAAAAATGACGCAATCACCCTAATTTGAAGGATTAGGGATCGCTTTAAGAATAGTATTTATTTGATCGGTCCTTGATATTCGTAAAATATGGATTGGAATGTAGCTTTAACCCAAAAAAAAAATCTCTTATTTATATAGGATTTTCGAACATTTTAGTTATTTCACAGGTTAGTATAAAATCTCCAACTAAAATAATTATTAAGGCATAGATTCTTGATGGTTTGAGAGAAATATTTGATGCAAATGAAATGTAAAGAAAGAAAATAAATATGAGGCTAAAATTCCTGCAAAGGAGAATAATGATCCAGTAGAAGCAAACAGTGGACCGTTTGGCTTAAGCAGGCAGGGAAGCACACGTTTCTTTTTCTCTTTCACTCGTGGCTCAAACAGTACTGACAAATATCCCCACAGACCACAACCAAAGTTGGATAACAAATTATCAACATTTCCTGCACAGAATATATTCAGAATACCTACAAGCAGGACCATTCTATATCCAAACCAGCTTTTTAAAGATTTCGACAATTAAGGTAAGGCAGAGCATATTACGTTCAACCCTGGGAAACAGAGTATTTAGCCGATGATTTTAAGAACCTCACCAAAACCCTCCTTTCCCTAAGTCCCAAAAAAGCAAACCAATAAACCCAACAACTAAATACTTGTAATGTAAAAAAAAAAAAAAAAAAAAGCAAAGAAGTCACACCCTAACTAACCCTATTTCTAAAGGGTAATCTTCAGATACAGAAAAGGAAAACACAAAACACAAAAAGAAAGGCCCCACCCATGTATTAATATATCAACGACCATTGGAAGGGCAGTCCCTCGCAAAATGCCCAGACTCACCACAGTTGTAGCAGCTTCCGCCGCCGCCGCCGCCGCCGCTGCCTCCGTACCTTCCACCGCCACCTTGGCTGCAGTCCCTAGCTATGTGGCCGGTCTCGCCACACTTATAGCATCCGCCTCCACCTCCGCCTCCGCCATAACCACCATAGCCACCTCCTCCATATCCAGGTCTTCCGCCACGGGCGGCACCACCATAGGCAGGCCTTCCTCCTCCGGCACCGCGAGTGCCCTGGACGGGCGCTTGGTCTGGGCCGGTGACGTCTACGGCCTTGGTGCGGCCCTCGGGATCGGAATCTACAAGGAACTCAACGGACTCGCCGAGAGCGAGGCTGCGAAAGCCGTCGGATCGGATGGAGGACTGGTGGACGAAGAGATCCCCGCCGCCTTCATCGGTGGTTATGAATCCAAAACCTTTCTGATCATTGAACCACTTCACCTTCCCCGTTACCCTCTGCTTCTCACTCTCACTCGCACTCATTTCGATTCGGATCAGATCTCTCACTCTCTCTCTCTAGTCTATGGCTAAACGCCTCTACTCTTTCTTTATATTACTCAATTTTGACCTACACTTAACTTTCACGCATTCCTTCATCCAAGGGCTGTAATTTTTTTCTGCTTATACTCTTTTCCTTTTATCACAATTTTTATATTAAATCAACTCTACACATTTTCCTCTTTCTCCCTCACTACAGCTAATCCAACTCTCTCTATTTTATCCCTGCTTTATTTATCCCTGCAATCTCCACTCCTTTTCTCTTTCTATTAACATTAATGAAATTCTCTAAATAAGAATCCACACATAGATTTCACTCCAAATTTATTTTTCTTTTACTTTAAATCATTTAAATAATCAGTTACATTTTTTTAATTTTATAAATTTAAATATAAGTAATAAAATCAATTCCGTCTTTCAAGGCTAACTTAAATTTTTCCAATTAAATTATGACTAGGCCTCCCAAGTTTGAGCCCAAACTCAGTATGGATTTTTTGGCCCAGTTCAATCAACCATGTCTAATAATCGGACTTAAGAATGATAATGAATGGTATTTGGATTAAGTATAGTAATATTTGTCTCATACCTACTTAAAAAATAAAAATAAAAATATTGGAATCCCAACCCATACATGCACAACAACTTTAATCTCATTTTTTATCTACTAAGTAACTACATATGTATATACTTACTTTACTTAAGTGTAAATTAATAAAAAAATGCTAATTAAAAATTATTATACCTGAATTGAATAGTCATTCTTAAATTAACCGAACATAACCATAGTTCGTTAAAATATATAATCACTCTTTAATATAATGTTATAATTATTAGATTTAAATATTAATTTAATTTTTAAAAAATATAAGTATTTTTAATGTTGGTTTTTTAGTTTGGTTTTTTAATTTTTTAAGATTTTTTTTTAGAATTTATACTTTATTATCAAATAATAACATTAAATGATGTTATAACAACAAATTTAATAATCTAATAACTTATCATATTTTTAAAGAGTTTAATAGAATAATTATATATAATTTGTTTAATAAACTATGTTTTTAAATTTTTATTTATTTAAAATAATTAATAACATTAAATTAAGTAATTAGAATTTTAAAAAGTTGACAAAAGAAATTATATCTTATCAAACTCTTTGATAATGTGATAAGATATTAAACTGTGGATACTCATTGTTATATCATCGTTTAAAAAATAATAAAGATCAAAATCAAAAATTACTTGACAATAATAACTAAAATAAAAAAAATAAAAAACAAAAAAAATCTAAAAGACTAAAATTAAAATACTCTATTTTTCAAGAATTATACTTATATTTAAGTCTAAGTATTGATGTCAAAAAATGATATAATCAATTAATCTATAATTATATTTTATAAAATCAATATAATATGTATGAAATATTTTAACAAAATAATATAAATATTAGTGAGTTGGATACTAAAGTATTCAAACTCGCACTCATCAATCATTTTTATTAAATTTGTGGATAAATTCACAAGTTTATATCCATCTTAATAATCAAGTATTTATCTTATTTATTATTATTTTTTTTTTTGCAATATCCATAAGATTTGGTAGAATTGTTATCCTTGATGGAGCTTGAGTGGGATTAGCCCAAAAATAATTCAAAGTGTCTGTTTTTTATTTTAATTCCTTAAATTTTAAGTCTGTAAATTTGATCCTTCAACTAATAAATGATGTAATATTAACAAATAAAATGATAAATGACGTGACAATTAATATAAAATGTAATATATCAATAACATGATTAAGTGATATTACATGCCAAAATAATATTATGTTGAGGCAATTGAGATCTACGTTGATGTTAAATATCTAATTTACATATTTTTAATTACTAAAATTTATATTTATATCATATCTTTTTAATTAACCTAATAAATTATACCTTATATTAAATAAATTATATTTATTAAATTATTAATTTATATATTAATATACTGATAATATTAATGATGTTATTAATAACGTTATTTGTATTAATATCTCAATGCGAATTTATTAACATTTCCTATTAGACTTTAAAGTTAGGAGATCAAATCTCATCAAGGCCACTTTAATGTTTTCTTCTTTTATTTTTACATATTATATTACATTGTCGTGTCACTGAGAGAGAATCAGATCTTATAGCAGTTGTCATGTTATCAACATGTGAATTGTTTCATCATTCATCAGGATTGTGTCATCAAAAATAAATATTTAATAAAAAAAAACTAATAAAATGATTAAAATTATATAATTATAATATTTAAAAGAGTTAATTTACATAATTAAAACTTTGAACATCAAAATCACACAAGTGGAAACGCGAAAAACTAAAAATGTAATTAAGAAAAAAAGCCGGAAGAGAAGAAAACAGTCTTAATTAGAAAGAGATGTAATGGTTGTACATGGCTCTTAATATTAGCAGCGCAACTCAAAGTAACTACCCCAATCGATTGGTATAGGAAATTGGTAGAAATAAACTTTGTGCAACTGTGTTGTTTTTCTACTCCAATTTGGTGATCTGTCTTGTTAAACTCACAAACGACAAAAGTGATCAGCAAGCTACCATAGAGAAAAAGATAAATTAAGAAATTGAAGAATGCATTGTAGCTGGGCAATGCAATAGATGACGAATCCAGTACATGATTTATCTTTTTCCAATAGCCTGCGTTAAAGTGAAGTATTGGGTAGCAAAGAATTGAAGAGTGCGACAGTGATAGTCAATGAGCACGAGGGGAGGGCGCGGTGGCGTTCAAGAGTGGTGGTTCCATGGAAGTGGGTGTGGGGCATTGGTAACATTTTGTGAAGAAACCGAATGTGTCAATCTGGTGAATGAAGTTGACCATACTCGCCCATCCTCCGAATCCAAAGCCTACCACTATAACCCACACCACCACAAATACGTTGATCGTGTACGCTCCCACCCATCTTCCCACCAACCTCGGAGGTTGCTCCACCGCATTCTGCATTTCAATCCATCAACAATCAAATCAAATGCATGCATGCATGCTTTCTATATAAAAAATCAACTTTCAGTTATCATGCACATGGAGTAATCTTACTACACACTCTCTTCTCCTATCTCACTCTCTGTTATCTAGTAATTTTTAATACAAAGTTAAAATTTAATTTACCCACAAATAAAGTGTCTCTTGATAAAAGGAAGAATGCATAATAATGACAGTTACAAATTTGATACTATTTTTGAGGATTCTGACTAGTTTCAGAGTAGTGATGTGTAAAGAGATGGCCCACATGCATGCATAGATAGGTATTAATTAATTTGATTGAAATTGTAGCCCATGGGTTGATTTAATAATAATGAAAAATGAAAAATGAAAAATGAAAAATGAAAACCTCTCGGGCAGCGGGTGATTTGAAGGTGAACATGTGAGCAAGGGCGGGGATGATGTAAACAGTGAAGCTGACAAGCAGAGATCCAACGGTGGAGTTGATGGGACCAAAGAAGGGGAAAACTATGGCCAAGAACCATATGGGGATCACCACTGGCAATCTGGCCAAAGCACGTTTGCAAAGGCTCCTACATTCGTGTATCCCTATTGCTTTCTCCCACACCAAATACAGAGGCGTGCATGCAAACCCAAATGTTATAAACTGCAAGAATTAATTAATTAGTATATAAATAAAATGATTTGTTAATTTAGAAAGAAATTAAAGAGTTAGTATTAAATGTGTGCCTGGTGGATGAGCATTAAAATGACAGCCATGTCACGGAAGGGTGACCTTGGAAGGAGAGAAAAAGCGTTGGAGTGATTTAGAAGCATATCTCCAAATGCCCAGTATACTGCAGCTGCCGATGGAAGCGTCAATGTCAGCACATACAGGGTAGCCAGTAAGTATATGGCCTTAAATTTCTCAGGTTTCCACATCGCGTCCATTATCTCCCTGTGCCACCAACAGTTTCTCATGATTATTTTTATTTTCTCCTATAATTTCCCTTCCTAATTTTTTTCTCAACAAAATATTAATTAAAAAATATACATACTTAACATGTTGAAAATATTCTATACTTTTATATCCTAACAAGTTAGAGAATTAATAATTACGTTTTTTTTAGAAAAATTTATAACTATTCTAGTTTGTTTGAAGAATTATTCTTCAAGTTTAAATCATGGCTTTTCTTACTTTTTATATATATTTTTTAGACAAAATAATTTATTAAGACGTAGTAAATCAGTACTCTAACCCTTAATACAAGGAGCCACTAGTAAGTGCTAACTGCATTAAAATCTATTTTTATAAAATTTTATTTACTTTAATTCTTATTGATAATAAAATGGGTCATGTTATCCAGTGTCTTAGAAATTAATAAATATTTTTTTATTAAATATTACATTAAAGAGTGCATCTAAAAAAATGATTTTTTAGCTACAGCCTGTCAACAATTAAAAAAATATAGTTCAATTAAACATAGATAAAATAAATTATACTTATAAAATTAAAAAATTAAACAGTAATGACAGGTGTTAAACCTTACAATGTGAAAGTTTACTTATTTTTTGATAAAATAAAAAGGTTAAAGAGAACATTAGAAAGGGGGATTTCGCTTGACGTTTTGTACTACTACGGCAGCTGTGCTATGAAAAATTCTGTGATTGAGATCTTTTGAAATTATATTTTTAACTGCACAAATCCTAACCCTTCAAAATGATTGATTTTACATTAAAGCATCAATCTAATTTAGTTAGATGAACAGAATTAGTGAATTATTGTAGATTTTATATATATATATATATATATTTTAATTTTTATGAATAAAAATTATTAAAGCATGGAAATCCAATTTGGAAAATTCATCTCCCTTATATATAGAACTGCACCTCATACAGTTTAATTATCACTGTAGGGGATCCAATTCCAAAAATCTGAAAGTTTCACCAAGGAAAGCTGGAATTCTCCTGTCCTCACGATAAAGAAGCATTAAAGCTGATCTATTTAGAGAAAGAACCTTGGCTTTCTACAACCGAAAAGGAACTCGAGGATTCCTCAGAAAAAGGGTCCTTTTTTTTTGTTTGTATGCATGTTTTTTTCTTTTTGGAAACGATAATATAGAATAGTTGAAGAAAACGTCCGCATCAGAATTTTGATACTCTAACCAAACATGAAAAAGTTACTATTCTCGTCTCATAAAGTAAAAAAAAAGAAAAAGCAAAATCAATGGGAAAAGGAATACAGATGGTAATCGGCTACATTGTACAGCTCGTGTTTAAAAAGTCAAGGTTGAATATAAACGAAATTGCCCCAATTCCCCAATGGCAATTCATAAGAAAGAAATACTTGCATAATATTAATAATTAAAAAAGATGTTGGCACAATTAATATGATCAACATTAGCACCATTTACCATAGATGCGTCCTAACAAAGCCAAAATCCAAGAAGGGGGGAAAGAAACAAGGCACTTTTGTCAAAATGTAAAAGATACGTATCATATATGAAATGAAATATCAGCCTTACACAGTAACGGCATGTCCCCCAAATGTATAGAGAATGTTGGTGGCCCCCGTAAAATATAAAACCAATTTTGTCGGACCCGAATGCTTAACCCCTTCCACCTACACAATCATGTTAACATTAAGATCGCATATTATTATATTAACCAATAATAAATATAATGATTCATAGAAAAATACAGTAGGAATAATATAATACAGTAATTATTTATTACCTGGCCGTGAAGGAGAGAGGCAACAGTGAGGTACCAAGCAGTGTAAGTGGTCATAAGGAGGCCAAGAAAGGACCAGATTCTGTAGTTGTGGAAGGAAGGGATAAATACTGTGGTTGCACAGCACGCTCCAAAGATATAAGTCCAAGTCCTCTTATCCAAATTGTCATTTATGTAATATATGTTGCTGCACAAAAGTTAACCATGTTCCTAACCCAAATAAGTTGCAGCATACACGAGTTTTATTTATTTATATTTAAATAAAATAAAATAAAATAAAAACAGCAACAGCAATATATTTAGAAATAGCGCAATAAAAATTAAACGTAGAGTAATTAATAGGGAAGAAAGAGTTAGAGCAAGGATTTACACTCATTGCAATGGAGTAAGAATAATATATCAGATGATACCTTGCACAAGCTATGAGTTGGATAACAGATCCAAATAGAAGAAATGTGCAGTTGAAGGCCAAACCCACGTTTCTCCAGTGCTTCCCAAGGAGCCCATCAAGAACCTCAAACCACTGCAATAGTTAAGTTGTGTTAAAACAGACACATTGAAACGTATATAGTATACAAGTTGTGAAGACAAAAGAAGAAGCAATATGTATTTAGAATTTGAAAGTGGGCGAATGGAACCTGAATGACATGGTTCCTGAAATTAAATTTCTCTCTCTCTTTTCTGGTTCTGTATTCAACGTAAAGAGAGCTAATGAGGTAAGCCGTCCAGCCACCTAGCAAGCTGTAGAAAAGTTGAAAAACAGTGCCAGAAAGCATTCCCAGCTGAGAAAATGAGTACGGTAAAGTAAGCAGAACTTGAGCCACCTGTTATAAACATTAGAAAAACCAGTCAAGATCGAATGTATTGGATAAACTATGGAATGCAGCATATATAAGCTGTTATAATATAAAATAAAAAATAAAAAATAATATACTTCACAAACCAACCTGATTGGAAGCACAGCTAAACCAAGCATCATAAACAGAACCACCATGCCACAACAAGCTTAATAACCTGGATTTTACATCCCTAGGCTTCCCTTCACTTTCCATTTCCTCATAGTTCCCAACTATTACAGTTTCAACCTCTTTCTCCAATGCCATTTGCTCTTCCTGATCAATATTTCGATCACTTGCCCTATTTTTTATTTTTTTTTATCACACTTAAGGTTGGTGACTTGTTCTATTTCTCTAGATGGGTTTCAGTACTGGGAATTGTGGGAGACAGGCCAGGTTTGAGATTCGAAAGGATTGGATCGGAGAGGACTATAGGAGTGGTAGTGTATATATAGTGATATGCATATAGAAAAGGTTCTGTAAGGCTGTGAAAGATTGTGACCGTTTCTTTAAGGCTGTCGAGACCCTTTCTGTATTGCAAGTCTGAAAAGGTTAACAATAATTTTGTAGCCTATTCTTTTTAATATATATTCGTTATTATTAGATATAATTTAAGTAAGACATTAAATGAATGTAATGTATAAGATGCATCCTTCTCTTCCCCGCTTCCCTAGTAGATGGCTCAATTCTGACATTTTGAAATTCTAGTTTAATTGGCTATTAAAGCCACTTTCTTTTTCAACAAAGTCCTTTTACATTATCAGAACAGGTGTTAGCATAACTGCACCATGTATATACTATCAATAACACTAGTTCCTTTCATCCAATCATGTTCAGCTAGAAGCTGCCTTTTCTTCAGTGTTCAAACTAATAATGGATTTCGCTCCTGATTTGAACATTTTTGCATTTGTCAATATTGATTAGTAATATGAGGCGTGTGATGACACTTAAATTTTATTTTATTTTTTGTTACAACTTAAAGATTTTTATTTTTCCCATGACACATTCTTCTGAAATAAAACTGTACATGAGATGATGGAGAATAATTGTTTTATAAGACAAAAATACTTGATCAAGTAAATTGGTGGACCAATTCAAAATGCCCCACAAATTAGTTTGACCAAGTCAAAAACTTCACCAAATTTTCATATAAAACTAATTTTTATTTAAAAATAAATTATTCTATTTTTTTCATTTAATCAACATGAGATTAATTTCCTTTTAAATTTTTGCAATAATCCTAGAATGTTCAACAATACTAACCATAACTGGCAAAGCTTCCGTGTATTGCAACGTGTTTAAAAATTTATATAAAACAAATTAAAGAGAAGAGTATATACTTTTATTATTAATAATGAATATTCTATTATATTAATTAAGAACAAATTAAAAATATATAACTTTTAAATTATGGAAATAAATTATTTAAATTGACCTGTTATCTTTATTGATATGACGCATTAAAATTCAAAACTTAAAAATTAAATTAAATTTAGATGGATTAAATTAAAATAATATTAAAATTCAATTTTATTTTAAAAATCTATTAGATATAGTGTATTAAGATTAAAATTAAGAAATAATACGAAAAATAAAATCAATTGTTCAATGAAACAAAAATTGTGTAACTCAATAAAGAAGAAAATAAATTTTAAAATTAGTTTTGTTGAAAAATGAGAACTCAATTTTTTAATATTGAAATGAATTTTTAGGAATACAATTTTTTCTTTGATCAGGGATCGTGTTAAGCTGCCAACTCAGTCGATTCGACCCTTCTCCCAATTAATTTCATGCTCAAACTCCAATTAAAATTGTATTCATTATTTGAACATTAAAATTAATATGATACATGATATTTGTATGTAATTACTTTGTAACTTTGTAATGTTGGTATAACTTCGTAAAATTTCTTAAAGTTTGAAAAACGTATTCTATGGAATGAATTTGATTTCTTGAAACTTGAAAGTGTTGTTTCAAATTGATGTTTGAAATTGAAATGAGATATTTTATCAAAATAGTCGAAGAATCAACACAAGATTGAAGATTGAAGATTGAAGATTGAAGATTGAAGAAGCAAATAAGAAAAATGCTAAAAATTTCTATGTTTTAGGTGATGAAACAATTCAACATAAGGTTTGAAATGAATAAAGAGGAAGCTAATGTCAGTTATTTTTAACATGTAAATTTAGACGGATAGTAAAAGAGTATTGAGTTTATATACACATATTTGTATAATAGAATTTGATGACTAAGGTTGAAAGTCTACGCATGTAATTCATTCACATGCTGAAAATTTTATATCAAACCATTTTTAACACATAACACGTCTATCACATTATAACTACTAGTTTAATGAATATATATTTCCAATCACTCTTTTTAATAAAATCACCTTTACATTTTTAGAATTCTTTACATTGCAATTCAATTAACTTTGATTTGAGAAGTTTACATTTTAAGACTTTTCTTCAACTTGCATTCCTTCCTTCTCCTCTCTTATTTCTTTCATTCAACTTCTTTAATTTAATTGTACATATTTATATTTGTTAAGAGTAACAAAAATTGTTGTTTTATTGTATTCAAATGTTTGATAACTAGTTTAAAATTATTTATATATTTTTGTTTGATTTTCTGATTATACATATGAAAAAGGCTTTGTTGAAAGAAATAAAAATTATTTTGAAGATCTTTTATGCTACTAAAAATTAATTTCGTGATTTTCAAATGTGAGAATAACATGGTGTCAGAAGGGGAAAAAAATCAAAATCCTAATCAAACTAAAAATTTAAGATTTTAATTGATAAATATATCAGCTAAATTAAATACTGCCAACTTACTTAAACCTTAAAAAAATATTATTTAAGTTCCCAATTTCATTTAAAATTATACAATAAAACAACACATTAAAAATTAAAGTCAAATTAAAAAAAAAACAAATTAGCATAAATCCTCACAACGAAATTCATTATCAATAAGACATATATCTAAAAAATATTCTCCAATGAAAATATAACTTTGTTGTCAATGCTTTGTAGCACACAACATTTTTCATTACAATTCCCTCCACGTGTTATTTTTTTTACTTAGTATGGTCATAGCGGATAGATACACGGACAATTTTGTTGAAATTATTACATAACGTTCCTTCCTCTGCACCTCTCCCTTGGTATTCCTTGTTATCATTTTAATTTCCTCCTTTGAGAGAGAAAATAAATAGTATTTATTTTTCCGCATATATAATCATATGGAGACTCTCTCTTTTCTTCACTTTACCCCGTTTCTAAAAGAAAACTTCTATCGTAAAGATTCTCTTATTTTGTTATCGAAATAACACAGCGTCCTATTCAAAAAAAAAAAACACAACGTCCCACGTTTTCTTATTTCTTTTCTTCTTCTTCTTTTTTTCTTGTAGCTAATATCAAATACAGTCAGACAAAATAAATGGAAAAAGGCATAAAGCCAACTTTTACTTCAGTTTTGTCATATATTTATTCAGCATTTTGAAACCTTTAATTATGGCGATCAAAAAGCTTTATAAGAACATTATTTCTCATTATTGGCTAAAAATAATTCTTTTCTATTCTTCTCTTTCTTTTTCCTTGGTTATGTTGAAATTTTATGATATTGGCCTATAAACAGCAGGAAAAGTTACCGACCGTCAGATTTTTTGTTTAGATTCTAATAAGCAGGTTACGGAAGTCATTGATTATTGTGCTTCCTCTCATGATGATAAACCATAATGAGTTTTTTAATTTTATTTTTTCAATCAAGAAAACCATTTACGCAGTGGTGCTACCGATCCTGTTAGTCACAGGGAAGTTAAACTAGAAAGGGAGGGATGAATGACTTAAAAGTTTAATTGCTAGGAGTAGAGTTTGAACTTTGCCGTAGCAATTCCTACAATTATGTAGTAAGTAATTTATGACATTATTATTTCATGAGTTTCTTTGCAGGCAAGGTTGTTGAGAGAATCCGCTAATTATGACTTTGAAGGTCCTAACTCCTAAAAGCATAACTGTAGTTTTGCTGCAGTAGGAAATACTCGGCAAGTCTGTTAAAATGCCCATATCCCGGTGCATATTTAGTCATACTTTGTAGGCTCGGGGACCAGAAACATTCTCTGTGACTTGTGTCTCCTTGCCTACCTCCATTTTGTTGCAAACCTTCTACGTAGTTCAAATCTTTTCCCAGCATAATAAGCACCTTGCCTCTCATTGATTAATGTCGGCTCTTAATGGTATTATCAGTGTTCTGGTACTTAGAATTATCTTTCTTATGGATCAATTAAAATTTTTACCCTAGTTCATTGTCAGGCCAAGTGGTGGTTAACGTGGGTGTCTGCATAATTAGTGTATTCAGTCTGTTCTGCACGTTTTGAAGCAATTTCGAAGCAAAATGATGCTTATGGTAAATTCCATATCGTGGTTCAATAATGAGTCTTTCCCAGTTGATTTCCAAGAATAGATCTACATCATGTTTGCGTCAGAGCCAAAAAGTAAAAACTAAACTACATGGCTCATGTGACGAATTGGAGCCTAATATATACTAGTGATTTCTGGATATATATGTCTGTCCAAAGGTACGATAACGATAAATTTTGATTGGTGCTTTGTCGTCAAGAAAGAAGATTCGTGGATATTGATTGCAAATCAATGCAGAAATTCGTGGTGTAATACATGCTAGTTGCAATAAATTGTCTTTCTTCAATCGTATTATCTAGTACTTAATTAAGCTACTGGACCATATATGAAAAGTTGAATTATAAGAGTTTAATGATGATGTTGATATAGAATATCATCTTTAAGTTTGAATTGCATTCTTGTATTTGACGCAATCAACTATGATCTTAAAAAATGATTTTTTTTTTTTTTTTACTGATATGGTGTGACCTTATTGATGAGAAATCATGTTCCAAATATATTATCAAAATTTTAATTCTCAAATTTGTGTGTATAAAAAAAGTATCTATCATTTGTTAAAAAAAAATATCTATCATAAAAATCAATTTCTTAAATCAACCTTATATTTGGAGAGATTAGTTCTGAAATTTCGGATTCACTGAAAACAAATTGCTTCAATCAACTATCAACCAAAAGTATCTAAATAATGCTAAAGTTTGTAGCAACCTATTGATAACACCCTATGCCTTAGTTGTGAAACTGCTAAAGATCTTTGAGAGTCAATCCGGAAAGAGCTACGGCAGACATTAACCTCTCGGTTAGTTTATAATGTAGCAGAACGTGATTATACCATAATCATCTGTCTTTTAGGCATGCACTTTAACTTTGTTGCTAATGATGTTCTGCGAATCCGACGCTACACATTCTCTTCTCATGCTTAAACATGAAAATTTGGATTTAGGAATTTGTCATTTCCCCCCACCCAGTGATTTAGACTCCATATTCATTTTTCCCGCTCTACTATTTTTATGTGGCTCCTTGTTCTGTGCATCAATAATGGACATTAGCACTTTTACATTTTGGTAGGCAAAATTACTAGTCATGGGAGACAACAAAGCCTGATCTGACTTCTGATTCAATTTCACAACATGGGTCCTTAAGTACTTTACCATAAGCATTTGTCTGTTTCAGTGGTTGCATATCAACCTTATTTGCAAAGATGCATGTCTCTATTAAGAGATATTTTTATGGACACAAAAATCAACATTTCATTCTTACACATAATCAATAAAAAATT